>PVHY01027719.1:0-15946 GCA_004024945.1 Uropsilus gracilis | reverse complement strand
GGTACAAGGGCCCAGCCCAGCCGAGCAGGGTTTCTGGGCCTTTACATTATTTACCACCACAGCTCGGAATCTGGAGGCCCCATGTGAACCCCCCCCCGTCCTCTCCCCCTCGCCCCACTTTGCTCGAGCTGACACTGGGGTGTCGAGGACAACTGTCTAAGCCAGATGGTGTCGGCCGGACGCCCAGGAGGGGGGCGTCTGGCCTGCTCAGAGCGCGGCCCCTGCTGCCCTGCTCAGCGTGGCTTTGAAGTTCTCCCTGGCCAGCTTCTCGCGGCCCCTTCCTGCTGCCACCCTGCCTTCCAGCCGAGCCATTCACCGTGTCTGCGCACAGGACCCGCAGGAGGGGCCCTTGTCTCAGGAGCCGGAGCCGCCCTCAGCCGCCCGGCCAGCACGGAGGCCACCTGGGCCTTGGCTGTCTCGGCTGCTGGGAAATAGGACAGAGCTGCTGGGTGCGGGCCTCTTAGTGCTCTTGTTGGCAGGCCTGTTCCAGGCTTCCTCCCTGGCACAGCTGCCATCAGGAAGGTGTAGATGAGGAATGAAGGCTTAAGGGTGCAGGGGGGGGTGTGTGCGCCCCGGGAGCAGAGGGCAGAGCCAGGCAGTGTGGCAGGCCACCTTCTGCATTCACTGGGGACTCTGCCAGCGTGTAGGGACACCGTGAGAGCAGTCGCCTCCCGGATAGGCCAGGCCAGGCAGCCGATAGAAGTCCAGGAGGAGTGTTTGCACTCGCTTTTCATTTCTTGTTATTGAATAATTAAAATGTATGAGAGAGACAGAGATAGACGGAGACAGGCAGAGACACACTCAGAGAGAGACAGAGAGACAAAGACAGGCAGAGATATGCTCAGAGAGAGACAGAGACAGGCAGAGACTCAGAGAGAGACAGAGACACACTCCGAGAGAGACAGAGATAGGCAGAGATATGCTCAGAGAGAGACAGAGACAGAGACACACTTAGAGAGGGACAGAGCAGAAAGATAGACAGAGACATATACAGAGAGACACAAAAGAGGGATAAAGGGGAGACAAATAGGCAAAGACAGACAGAGAAAGAAAGACAGAGGCACAGAGAGACAGAGACACAGACAGAGAGAAACAGAGAGACAGAGGGAGAGAGGAGAGAGAGAAGGGAGAGAGAGAAGAGTCACACTGGGTAACCTCTACCACTAGCTGCCCCTCTCTGAGGTTCACTCATGCACACAACAGAAGAAATTGTGCAGTGTTACCCCCTTGCAGGCTGCTGAGAGAATTAAATGAGCTAGTTCATGCCTAGAATGATGCCCCCAGCTCCGTGTCTGGCCGGGTGCATAGAATGACCTAAAGCATCTCAAAAACGGTCTATCATGTAGAACACCTCCCAAGGCAGTAGGCACGATCGCCCCTTTTGTAGCTGGGTGGGGCCAAACTCCCTGGGACTTGACTGCTGATGAATAAATCATCCCCAAGGTGTGCAGTTAAACAGTCAGTTATGGCTGCAGACTCTGAGCATCAGGATTCAAGAGCAGCTGAGCTGGATGGTTCTGGCTCGGAATTTTCAAAAAAGTGGCAGCCAATTGTATGACAGAGCTGAGGTTGCCTGGAGCTTAAGGGGCACTGCATTGCTCACCGTTGCAGTGGCTTGCTCACACAGTTGCAGATGGGCTCAGTTCCCTGGCATGTGTCTCCACGGGGCTACTTGAGGATCCTCACAACATGGCGGCCATCCACACACAAAGCAAGAGAGCATGAGAATTTGTTCTCATAACTTGCGGTTAAAAGAGAGCAAGACCAGAGGTGCGATGTCCTCTGAGCAGACTTTGGAAGTTACCTTCCTTCATTCCTGCAGTATCTTATTGTAGTGACATCCATCAGTCCTCAGATGGGAGGGGCTTATTCAAGGCCATGACACCCAAGAGGCAGTAGAAGATATTGGCCATTGGCGATTATTGGGGATACCACAGTGAGACCAATCTGTGGGCCTGACCTTAGCTCCTTCTTTCCTTTTCTCTGTTCCTGGGGTCCTGAGAGGCTGGTTGCTTGGGGTACACAGAGCAGAAGCCAGGGAGATTGTCTTCCCTGTAAGATATCCCCCTGGTTCACACGACCATTTATTCCATTTCTCCCTGGGTCTTGCATGAAGCTCATTCTCTCAGATTCCTCTTCTGCTCCAAGATGTTGCTTGTCCAGTTTGTGCAGTCATTCAGTGCTGCGGCCAAAGAAAGCAAGGACCAAGCACCCCCCAACCTCGTGGCCACCCTCCTCCCCCTATTAGATTTAAGTTGTTTTTCAGAGCTCCTGTTTGTGAAACGTAAGTGGGGGGGCCCAGGTGCACCCCACAGCCTGATACTAGTGAGGTCTCAGGAGGTCTCCACGGGCTGCATTGCTGCTTTGGAGTTCAGCAATAAAATGAGGCATTTCCTAAAAAATGTCTTTTAGCTCTTTAGAAACGTCAATAGAGTTATCACATATCATAAATATAATCTGTAAGAATATGTTCCTAATCATTAAATGCAACAACAGCTCAGATACCATTATACCTTGTTCTCCTATCCATTTAGAAGCTGCAATTTTCCAGCTTTGACCAGTGGCAGGGATTCCATCAGCTTTCATATGACACTTTCATATGATTGAAGGCAACAGTCCTTCTGTCTTTAGCTGCCCTGGGGGTCTCACCTACACCGAGGCACCCTAACATCCAGCCCCTCCTGACTCCCTGTTAACAAGGCACAGTTGGGACTGTGATGAAATAAGTCAGTGTGGTTGGCTCTTGGGGTGGAAGGAGGAAGGCCCGCCACCGCTGGTCTTCCCAGGATTCCTCTTCATTGTCCACACAACAGCCATGTCCAGAGGTTTGTCCTCGCAGCAAGACCCCTGACCTTTCTCATCCTGGAAACATCAACACAGGCTGGCACATCCCAGCCGGCTCCAGGACTTGGGAGAAGGCCATGGACTTGACTGCTTGCCGCATAGCACACAGAAGGGTCATTGCCAAAACTATAATTACCCAGCAGTGTGGAACCAAGACACTGCAGGAGAGAGGGGGTGAGCAGACAGGGTGGGGAGGGGGCAGAAGGTCAGGAGGGGCGGCTCTCCTGTGATGAGTGGGCTACGTCCCTCTTTGCGGCCAATAGGCTGACAGTGGGGAGAAGAGAACTTCAGACCCTGGGCAGGCTGGTGTGAAGCTAGAGGTCCCTGAGGAAGGTGCAACTCTTCAGCCCTTCCAAGAAAGAGGGTCCCCTTCCTGGTTGCAAGACAGTGGGATCAAGCTGGGCCAGCAAAGGGGAAATCAAGTGAGTATCCCAAGAGGGGTGGAGGGGAGGAACTCATCTGGGTATTCTCCCTGCTCTTCTGGATGTTGCTGATAAGGAGGAGCTACACGTTTGCTTGTGGAAAGCCATGGTGACATGTTTTCTTGCTCACAGTCTTTCTTGCATCTGGGTCAGGGCTCACTTTGGCCCCATCCTCACTAGCTTGATCGTGACAGAAGGACTGGCATTTTCCTTTGCTCCAGCAATGCCTCCTTGAGGTCCAGCTCATGATTAGGAATGACAAATGCTGGGGCCTCTCTGAATGAAGAGTCTTCTCTCTGCCCCCTGAGCATGCGTCATAATACTCACCAACATGCAAGTGTGACATTTAACAACCGCAGCATCAGACCTGGGGAGGTCCTGAGTGTCCTGCTGTGACCGGCATTGCCAGGTCAGTCTGTGAATCATGGAGTCCTGCAGGTCACTGGGAAGAGCCGGAGCATAAAAGGAACACTGCTTAGCAACGGGCAGGCAACTATCTCTCTATTTTAATTAAAGATAATTACATAGTTACATACTAAGAATGATGTTGGATCCCTTCCTCACTCCACACACAAGAATTGACTCAAAACCCAAGTCTTGACTTTCAGAGCTGAAACTCTATGACTCTTAAAAGAAAATACTAGCATGATGTTGGGTAAGGTAAAGCTTTCTTAGGCATGCCACCACAAGCACAAGTAACAAGAAAAATACAGATCAACTGAACATCATCTAAATGCAAAACTATATACTACAAAGAATCCCTTAAAGAGTGTACACAATGGGGGAAATATTGGCAAATATCTGTCTGATAGAATTTATTAAAAAATAAAAAATATGAAATTTAAATTTATTTTATTTTAAATTGGTTTAAATATATATATATATATATATATATATATATATATATATATATATATATATATATATATAGTCTACTATTGTCTACTATCCATTATCTACTATCAGGTTCTCCCACCGCCTTAACATCCATGAAATCTTAGTTTCCTGTGCCCATCCCGCCCTCATTTTTTCCCTCCTACCTCTCTCTTGCTCTATGCTTCAGTTCCGTTGACATTTTAAATTATTCTTGTCCCTGTGTTTGTTTGTTTTCCCTCTATCTCTCCTATAAGTGAGACCATCCAATATTTCTCTTTTTTTTTTCTGACTTGTTTCTATTAACATGATTCTCTCTAGTTCCATCCATGTTGCTGTGAATGACATAAGTTTGTCTTTTATGATCAATGAATAATATTCCATTGTGTACATATATCACAACTTTCTGACCCATTCATTTATTTTGGGGCATTTGGGTTGTTTCCATATCCTGACTATTCTAAACAGTGCTGCAATAAACATCCGAGTATAGGTGTCTTTTTGAATTAGAGTTTTTGTAAGCTTTGGGTAGATTCCTAGAAGTGGGATTACTGGATCAAATGGTAGTTAAAAATTATTTTAAAAATACTCACAACTGGTTAATAAAACCCAGTTCTAAAATGGACAAAGGATCTGACTATACATGTCCCCAAATAAGATGACAAGAAAATAACAAGTATGGGAAAAGATATATAGTCATTAGTCATTGGAGAAACGCAAACCAAAACCACAATGAGATATCTCTTCCCATGAGCTGGGGTAGTGATAATCAAAACGATGCATAATAACAAGTGATGCAGAAGATGTGGAAAAACTGCAACCTAAATCTTCATGCAGTTTTGGTGGGACTAGCAAATGACACAAAGCATTTGAAAACAATTTCATCACTATTCAAAAAGTTAAATATGTTTCTGTACGACCCTATCAATTCTGCCCCTAGCTCAAGAGAAAGAGAAAGGATGGCTTGCCCACATAAAAATGTGTCAGTGGATGTTCTTTGCAGCATTATTAAAAACACCCGAAAGTGAAAACAGCCCAAATAGTCACCTGCTGGTGAATATATACATCAAGTATGGTGTAGCCATGCAATGGAATACAATACAGCCATGAAAAGGAACGAAGAACTGATCACACTACAGAACGAATACATCTCAAAATCATGCTAAGCAAGTGAACCTGTCACAAAAATCCCTTATTATAAGGCTATATATGTATATATGTATGTATGTATGTGTGTGTGTATATATATATATATATATATATATATATATATATATATATATATATATATATATATATATGACATAGCCACCATAGGTAAATCTACAAACACAGAAGGTAGAGTGATTAGAGTATGTAAGGACTGGGTAGACATGTGAAGGAACTGCAAATGACTCCAGGGAGTCTTCCTGGAAGAATAAAAATATCCTAAGCTTGATTGTTGTGAGATCACACAACTATGTGTGTCATTGAGCTCTATAGCTTTATTTCTTCATTTTAATTTTACTTTTTACAGAAACTGAATTTCTATGTTTTGCGGAAGAGCTTCTAATCTTTAGATGTTAGCTTCTGAGCTATTTCTAAAAATAATCCCCAAGATGATTATATTTGCCTATGTGACCCCTTTTATTCCCTTTGGCCCTTTCTCCCTCTCCTTTTCCCCCCCGAAACCCTCACTTTAGTAAGGATCACTAGTTTCAGAAAGTATTTAACTTCGTTGAACTATTATGTAGCTATCCAATGTTGACTTTTGTCATTCCGACTTGCTTTACTACACCAAATGCTTCCATTCTGCAATAAATAGCAACATTCCCAACACTGCAAGATTTTCGGGGGGGGGGGTGGTGAAACACAATTCCTGTGTCTGATCTCTCAAGAAAGCAGTTGGCAACACCTCCCTGGTAAATACACAAACATGTTATTTAAAGCCCCTCCCCTCCCCAAATTAAGGTTCAGCCATGCACATACCACCCATACACGCACCCCCCCCCCCATACACACACAGCAGCAGGAGAATGAAGAGAACTGGAGATACAGAGAGTGACTTTTTGTTGCTGAGTTTTACTCGAACATATCCTTCTGAAAACATTCACATAGCGTTTTACCTCCCTCCCAAAGAATAAGTAGCTTTCGTACCCTCAAATAATTGTGTTGCAACGTTCTTTTACTAACCCATTCATCTATGTTTATAGCGGGAACACCTAAATGTCCATGTCAGTTACTGCCACTGGCTTCGACCTGCTTCAAGCCCCCCCATAGTCCACCCCCATGTAGTCCACCCCATAGTCCATCCCCATAGCCATATCCGTGGCCCCCGTCCACGGTGTGGGGGCAATGTGGCAAGGTCTTTCCAAGGCAGATGAATCCCATGACTTGACCCCGGGAGACGTCGTCTCCCTAAAGCCCTCGCTGGCTAAGTGCAATTCTAGGGTCAACGAGACGGAGTTGGGGAAAACCACGTGGTCTCAGCAGCTCCTACCTGGTCACTGCTGTCCACGCTCCTGTCTGTGGGGGGTTGCTCACAGCGCCTGCTGGGTGAGCAGAAGCACCTGCGTGCTGACCGCGTGTCATCCTTGGAAGCCGCCAGGAGGTCTATGCTCAGGTAGGGGGGGAAACCAAGGCCCAAGGGGTAAGGGCACCTTGAGCCCATCTCCACCTGCCATCCTGTTCAAAGCGAGTCATTTCCGTTTCCGAGGCTGGAGCCCTGAGCACACATGCGCAGCCTCTCGGCAGGGTCAGGGCCGCCAGGGGAGGTGAGAATCAGTCCTCTCTTGGCTGTGGTGCTCGATGGCACGGCAGCTCTTACAGAGCAGCCTTTTGGGACACCGGAAGCTCATGAGAGAATGAGTCATCCAAAGTGCAGGGAGGGAATGGAGGAAACAGAGGAAGGGAGAAAAGCTCCCTTTGCATGTTCTTTGCAGCATTATTAAAAATAGCCCCAAAGTGAAAACACCCCAAAAGGTTGCCTGCTAGTGAGTATAGACGTCAAGTATGGTATAGTCAGGCAATGGAATACAATACAGCCATGAAAAGGAACAAAAAACTGATCACACTACAGAACAAATACATCTCAAAATCATGCTAAGCAGGTGAACCTGTCACAAAAAAAGTCCCTTATTATAAGGTTCTGTATATGTGGGGAAGTTGGGGGAGCAGTGGGCAGTGGGGAGGATGGGCGCACAATGCCCCCCCCCGAATTGGGGCCAGGGCCTCCATGCAGATTCACATTAGCACCAGATAGACGTTCCCCTTGGGGTACCCTGGTGCCCCAACTCCCAGGACACCCCAGGATCAGAAGAGACTGGGCAAACCCACTCCCCCGTGCCTGGCCTTGAACCTGAATCCCTTAAAGACCCACATTAGGGAGAAAGAGAGGCCTCAGGACCAGAAGAAATCCAGCCGGAGCCAGAGGACCAGACTGAGGCCTCAGAATGACACTCTCCAACCACCCCGTTGGCTCTTTTCAATTCATTTCATTCTTTCCTTTCCATTTTT
This sequence comes from Uropsilus gracilis, assembly GCA_004024945.1. Lineage (NCBI taxonomy): Eukaryota > Metazoa > Chordata > Mammalia > Eulipotyphla > Talpidae > Uropsilus > Uropsilus gracilis. Next base: position 8,312 of record PVHY01027719.1, on the reverse strand, counting down.
GTTTCATTTTGCCATACTTCCAGAGGACAGAAACTGTCCAAAGGAGTCCCATAGTCCCTTCCCCCAGATTCCCAGACGTAAACATTTTACTCTATTTTCTCTCCCCAGCAGATAACTAGATCTTTCCAAGTATCTATCTTACACCAGCATAAACGCAGAAATATATTTATACACATATCTGTATTCATAATATATGTGTATACATAGCTGGTTATAGATCTGTATATTTATACAAGGCTATATATACAAGGATAGATGCACCCCATACGCGTATTTATGCCACCGATACCATCATGGCCAGCCCAGCACCGCAGAGTTCATTAGCATCTTGTGCTTCCCATGTATGGAATTCCTTCTCTGTCAGCAAGAAAGCTGGTTCCCATTAAGCACAATGTATTTATTTAGCTGTTCAAGCCCAGAATACACAGTAAGTGTTTTCAGAATTGGTAACCTACAAGTCCACAAAATAGAAACGGACTCTCCAGCGTTTCACACTCCCAATTCTTCTGACTTTTGTCCAAACATGGCTACTGCAAAGGCACTGGGGTACGCTCTCCCAACCCGTCCTTTTGCTTGCAGCTGTGTCTTTCACGGAAATCTCGCTCCGGTCATTTCTTTTGCTTCTATCTCACGTTGAAGATGTCCTCTCGAGCTTCTAGACTTTGTTCCTTTTATTTGTTAAGTTCCTGGAGACTTGCCCATTTTGCAAGTTGGAACTCTACAAAATAGTCAACTCAGAAGGGTATTGCTACCCCCAATTCCTTCTGTTCTTTTGACCACCTTCCTTCCTGTAACCAACCGATCTCAATCATTCATGCTTTATTCTTCCAGTGTCTTTTACACACATTAACAAATGCAAACTTTCTTGGTGTAAGTTTAACAAATATCATTTGGTCATTGTTGACTAAATGTAAATGTTCTTTCCCCCTGCTTTCCTGCACAAAATGCAGCAGCAACCTACCTTCATACCATATCTTGATATCACCCCTCATAAGTTCACAAATTTCACCTCATTCTATTTCTTATCCTCATTGGTGGATCCACCATAATTATTCGGTCAATCACATACATGTGGGTAGTTAGATTATTTTCAATATTTTGCAAGTGCCGCCAAGGCAGCCATGGAAATCTTTGTGCATACATATTTCCACATTGCTGCAAGGTCATCTACTTTTAGTGTTATGTACAAGCGAGGATTAGATCTGACTGTATGTAATAGAAAAACCCCAAATAACAGAGATATAGAATGGATTATTCCTACACATGTGAAAGAAACACAGAGGGAAGCAATCCAGGCTTGTCCCAGTGGTTTCAGGATTATCAGGGACCCAGACTCCTTCTGCTGTTCTCTTCTTACATTCTTAGTGTGTACTTTCCACCCTCACAGTAAACTCACAATCTAAAATGGCTGCTGATGCTCCTGCCGTCTCATCTCTGTCCCAGGAAGGAGATGGAATAAGGGTCATTATTCTCACCTGTCATTCTTCATGGAGCCATCTTAAACATGTCTCCTGACAACTTCTATGTGCATCTCATTGTCCAGGATTTAGTCACACTGAAGTCACAAGAAAGACTGGGAAAAATAATCTCAACAACTGCTCTCAGTGATGTTCTCAATAACTCCAGGCGCTAACCGGGCAAACAGAACTCTCCACCAAGTGTTGACATAATTAACTTTTCAGTCCTTTTGCAGCTAAGCAACTAGTAAACCTTTCACTCTTGAGACAGAACAAAAAAAGAAAAATGTTTAATTTCTTCACAAAGAACTTTGGGGCAATGTTAGGAGTGTTCTCGGAAGTCATGGGCCAGTGTAGAGCCCTTCCAGATTGAGGACCAGAAGTACTCCAAAGCCAGCAGCCCCACCCCAAGCCACAAGGAGGGTTGGGGGTTCTTCCAGAGGAGAGGGAACAGGTCCTCACCAGGCATGAGAGGTAAGCCTCAAGCACACACCACGGTCTTTCAGTGGAGGTGAAAGTCACCCAGGACTCAAGGTCACCCAGAGAAGCAAAGACATCCAAAGCCACTCAAAAGCCCCCAGGAGGAAGCAAACTGTCCTCCAAGGCAGCATTAAGTACAGACAGAATAATGTCAGAGGTGCTAAAATGGCAAAGCGTTTATGTGTGAATTTGGGAGCAGAGGCGGGGTTTGGGGGGGGGCAGATCTGAGGGTGGGGGCTGCCTGGTAGAGCACACAGAGCGTGTTCCCCCCTCAGGGCAATGACCTTAATGTCCCTTTCTTTCCCTGGGGCCTCAGTTTTCTCTTGCACAAACTGCGCTCTGCTTGGGAGACGTGGAAAGAAGCAAGTGACAGATTAAAGACCTAGGGCTGTGTTCTGCCATCCACCATCACTGTCCTGTCGCTTGGCATGACGTCATCCTCAGGGAACTAGTCGGCTCCTCCCTCTCTTAGAGGGTGAGTGAGCGAGGGCAGGGGAAGATGGCTTCCTTGAGGAGGCAGCGCCCTGGTCTCCAGGACACAGGTTGGAAACCCACAGCTCTGGAGCCTCCACGTTTCCTATTGTGGGGCTCGTCCCCCAACACCCGACAAGGAGCTGCAGGAGGAAGACGTCTTTGGGGTGCATGCAGAGGAGGAAGGACATCTGGGTTTCCTCTCCCCTGTCCCCAAGGAACGATTCATTAAGGACTCCGTCTCCTTAAACTCGGCGTTTCAGGGATACCAAACTATGACTTGGCACTGCCCGAAGGGCCTTGGACAATGGAGCCTCCAGCCCTGAGAAGATGGTTTAGCTTCTGGAAGCTTCCTGCCCACCCGCCTCGGGTGGCTGACAAGCTGAGACACACACAGAGTGTGTGAAAGATGCAGTAACTTGAACTCATTAGTCATTTCTTTTTTATTTTATTTTATTATGATTATTGTTTGAGACTAGATCTCGTTATTTTTGCCTGTGGAACTGTAGGCTCATGTTACCCAGGGTACCACTGACTCAAGCCATCCCCAGCCTCAGTTTCCCAGGTAGCTGGGATTACAAGCACAGGTCACCACACCCAGCTATTTTTTGGGTACTAGGTCTTGCTGTGTTGCCCTGGATAGGTCTTGAACTGCCAACCCCAGTCCCAGCCACGCTCCATAGGCTGAAGCTTACAGGCACGTGCCACCATTTCTTGAGCACCTACTATGTGCACACTCTCATCTCATCCACGCAACCCTGCCATGGGAAAGGGAGGCAGTTATTATCATTTCTACTTTTCCAGAGATGACAGGAGACCCAGGGAGGATAAGAGGCTTGCCCAGTTGCCCAAGGGCACACACTGGGTTGGCAGAGCCAGATCCAAACCCAGACTGTGAAAAAATTAGCGCTTTGCCTGATGCTCTTTTGTTGGCGCAAATGCAGCATTTGGACAGAGGGGCAGGAGGCTGCGTGTCTTCACCCCACAGAGGACCCCCCCCCACTGTGTCCAGCCACAGCCGCAGGCCCCAGCCACCCCTGGCTTGAGATCCCCGCCCTCGCTTCTCAGCCACAGTGGAACCAAAGTTTATTTTCATTCCCCCGTCCTCATGTTAAAGGAAAGCAGAGCCTGGGCCCCACATTCCATTCTAAATAAGGATTGGAAGGCTGTTCAACCTAATTAAGATGATTTTACAGTCTTGAAGAAAGTATTGCACACACATGTGCACATGCACACACACGCATGCACACTCACATGCACGCGCACATCTCCCCAGGCTTGAGCTGCACCCAGGCAGGTGCCCCATGGGGCTGTCTCTACCCACCGCAGGACAGCGCCTTCCAATGAGGTTTGAGTCGCCTGGGCTTCCAGCCCCTCGTCTGCCTCGGCGCCTTTGTGCCAAGCTGGCGGGCAAGGCGACCTGTGAGCAGCACCATGATCCAGCTGTGGGGCTGGGAGAGGGGAGGGGCAGGCGGGAGGACCGTGGCTGTGGGCCTGAGGAAGCTCTAAAGCCCCTCTGGCCAGAACCCTCATGGCACCCTCGGTGCGAACTGGCCAGTTGAGGAAACGGGTCTCCAAGACCTTGCTTTTCAGTGCATGCTCTGGGCCAGAGCTGCAAGCATCTGGGGCGAGTTTGTTAGAAATGCAGGCGCCGCGTGACCACGCGGGCGGTGGCACTGCTGCGAGATGGAGAGTCTGGAAGGCACCCAGCCCCACTCAGGCCCAGAAAGCTTAGCTTGCAGGCTGAGAAGCTGGTCGAATAAACAGACAAACGGACAGATGGACAGATGGGAGGATGGATGGGCAGATGGATGGATGGATGGATGGATGGATGGATGGATGGATGGATGGATGGATGGATGGATGGATAATGGATGGATGGATAGGTGGGTGGATAGATTGATGGATGGATCGATGGGTGGATGGGTGAATGTGGGATGATGGATGAATGGATGATGATGGATGGATGGGTGGGTGGATGGATGAATGGATGGATGGATTGATGGATGGATGGATCGGTGGATGGATCGATGGGTGGATGGATCGATTGATGGATGGATGGATCGGTGGATGGATCGATGGGTGGATGGGTGAATGTGGGATGATGGATGAATGGACGATGATGGATGAATGGGTGGTTGGATGGATGGATGAATGGATGGATGGATGGATGGATGGATGGATGGATGGATGGATGGATGGATGGATGATGATATACAGATGATGGATGGATGGATGGATGGATGGATGGATGGATGGATGGATGGATGGATGAGTGTGGATGGATGATGATGGATGGATGATGGATGGATGGATGGATGGATGGATGGATGGATGGATGGGTGTGGATGGATGATGATGGATGCGTGCTGGATGACTGGAAGATGTATGGCTGGATGATGGATGATGGATGTGAATGGGTGGGTGAATGGATGAATGAATGGGTGGATTATGGATAGGTGGATGGATGGATGGGTGACTAGATGGGTAGGTGGATGGATGGATGGATGGATGGGTGGATGTGTGGGTGTGGGGGGGGTTGGGTGGGTGGGTGGATACATGAGTAGGGGATGGATGGATGGATGGATGGATGGATGGATGGATGGATGGATAGGTAGATGGATGAATCTACAGGAAAGTAAGTGTGAGGGTGTGACAAGCCCACGTCAGTGCACATCAATACATCAATGCCCTTTTAAGTCTGACATTGAGGAAACATGTTCACTGCTTTGTATGGCAGATGACCCAAGCCTATTGGACCACAAAGCTCATTTCACTACTCACTCCAGGAGCATCCATGTGGCCTCCCTTTTGAGATCTCTGTGCTCAGCCCAGAGATGCATGTCAGGGCCAGGCCAGAACAGTCGGGTCCATGGCTTCCTCCCCCTCTCTCCTCCCTCTGTCTGTTCAACTGCCTCATCAACTTCCCTGGGCCAGCTCTTAGATGCCCCCACTCACCCACCCCCATCAGATCTGGTCAGTCATTGCTTACAACCATGGCATCATCAAAGAAGAGCTGGGTAAATCCTGCATCGGTGAAGTCATGAGTTTTCCTGGTGGGACCGTGACGTATCTGGCACCTGCACAAACCACTTGAGCAATCCTCATGGGTATACACAGTCACTGAGTTTTTCCAGTAACTACTACTATTTACTATTTATTGCAGACAAATATGAATATTTTTATTATTTCCAGCACACATTCCAGGGACATTTCACAAAACTATCAATGCTATCTAGATTTTGGAATATTATCATCATCCTGTGTCTATTACATGCTCTCCCCCAGCCTCAGTCAACCACTAATCTGCATTCTGTCTTTTTGAATTTGCCTATTCTGGACATTTCAAATCAATGAAAGAACAGATGAGCCTGTTTTCAGGGTCCAACCACATGACTCAGTACTTCATTCTTTTTTAACGACCAAATACTATTCCACTGTATGGATATACCACATGTTGTTTACCCATTCATCTGTTGCTGGGCATTTGGTTTATTTCTTGTGTTTAGCAAATGCTGCTAAGAACATTCATGAACAAGTTTTTGTTTGAACACCCATCTTCAATTCTTTGGAGTCTATCCCCAGAAATAGAACCACTGACTTACTGAGGAACTACCAAATCCAAAATACCATCCTTTCCTAAAATGCACACACCTTCATCGTAAGACAGTTATCCTAAGACATCCAGAAAATGTTGTACACAAACGCAAAAGATAAAATCACCCATTTTCTGGAACTGAAGATTCTTCACCAGGATTGTTCAGATTGCCTCAGTAAATAGATATCAACACACTTTCCCTTGAAAAGCTTACACAAAAATGGAATTGTGGCAGTGCCATTGAATGCCACCTTTCTAGTGACAAGCTTGTTCATAACTGACATCTCAGCTGTCTCTAGTTTATTTTACCCCCTTGCATCTACCACCTTATCACCAGTGTGCTTGTCAAGCCCTGCGGGGCTGCCAAATTCACTGCCCTGCAAATGGGAGGGAGGTGGTGAATGCTGGCAGGTTAATGCTTGTGAATGTGTGGGCTGATGCATGAGAATGAATGAAGATGCTGGAGTCTTGAGACCGGAGCTAAATGGGTTGACTGTGGTATGCCCGAGTGACTGTTCATTAGGTAAGGGGTCACACTGGATGCTCCACAGCCCTCCCCCTTCTTTTTTAATTAATTAGTTAGTTAATTAATTAATGTGCTTATATATATATATATATATATATAAAACCACCCCCCACCTTCCCTCCCTAACTGCTACTCTCTCCCATCTCCCCCCACAGCTGTGGACTTTAGTTTGGTTGTTAGCTTATCTTGACTTATTTTTCCTGGCCTTTTGCTTGTTTTTCCTATATCTCATATATAAGTGAAAGCATTTGTCTTCTGTCTTTTCCTGACTGACTTGTTCCTGCTAATAGTATTTCTTCTAGGTCCATCCAGGTTAACATAAATTCATGAAATTTGTCATTTTTAATTGATGAGTAATATTCCATTGTGCACGTAGATCACATCTTTTTCATCCAGTCATCTGTCTTGGGACATTTGAGTTGTTTCCATGTCCTTGCGATTATAAATAGTGCTGCAGTAAACATCCGAGCACAGGTGTCCCTGTGTACAAGTATTGAAGTCTCCTTTGGGTAGATTAGATTCCCAGAAGAGCGATTGCTGGGTCAAATGGCAATTCCATTTTCACTAGTCTGAGGGTCCTCCACACAGTTTTCCATAGTGGTTGGACCAGTTTGCATTCCCACCAGCAGTGTAAGAGTGTTCTTTTCTTTCTGCATTCACGCCAGCACTTGATGTGGACCGTTCTTACCCCTCCCCCTTCCTATGAAGCATGGCGACACTGTGCCTTATCCCAGGCATGGGGGGAGTCCCGGGGCTTTCCATCAGCTCAGATCCACTGTTCACTGGAACCTTCTGAGCCCTGTACTTCCAGGCAGCCCCTCGTTCCCACTCCCGGCTCCTGCACAGTCCTGGAAACCACAGGCCTGCAAATCCCCATCCAGAGCAGGTCCATTTGGTCCCAATTTCAGAATGGGCTTCTTCCGAACTCCAACCAAAGCCAAGGGTCCCCCAGGGGAACCGTGTCTCTGCCTCCACCTTCCTGTCCCTGTCAGAGCAATTCTCCCGGCCACCTTGCCACGAGCCCGCTGCGCTGCTGATATTAGTTACAGATGATGGCAATTATAGGCCAAATCTCCCTGGCTCCTGGTGGAATATTGAGACAGAGCTACAGCTATTTTAAGATTTTAAGCAGATTTATACTTAGTGCTTCAAAGAAGGCCAGGCAGCAAGGAAAATATGGTAACTGTTGCTTTAAATTATAGCTATCATTACTTCAAAAGGAGATTCAATCAGAAACCACTGAAGACTAAAACTATTTACATCTTCTGACACTTAAAAGCAGCGAGCAGTTTGAGCCTGTCAGCCTGGACGTGCCAGCTCCAAAGAGAGAGAAGAAAAACATTAGCCAGGGAGCAGGAACCGAGAAGGGATATTGGGGGTCCCCACTTTGGACCCTGCCTCCCCTCTCTCTCCCACGACCTAGCGCAGACTCAGGGTCTGAGCCACGTGGAGCCGCCCAGGTCTGTGTGCAGCAATCTCTAAACTCCTAGAAATCCCGGGGTCCCCAAGGTGGGTGACCCCCCCCTTTCTGTCTGGCCTCCAGCCCTCGGGTCCCTGCCCTGGGGAAATCCTGTCTCGTCCCATTAACGCCCGTCCTGGGACAGGGTTGTCCCCTGCTGCTTGCAGACAGGAGGGCTGGCTTATGTATCGATCGGAATCAAGCTGTAAACAGCGCTTAAAAGCCTGGGCCTGGGCCTTGGAGACAGACTCCTGCGCCTGGGACCGGGGGACTCTTTAATTTACTGACTGCGTGACCCTGGCCAGGCCACTTAGCATGTCC
>PVHY01027718.1:0-15950 GCA_004024945.1 Uropsilus gracilis | reverse complement strand
GGGGGATACAGAGGGGGGATATGGAGGGAGGAGGAGGGATCAATTAATGCACAATTGTGACAAATCAATAAAATGAATTAAAAAAAGAAAGAAAGAAAAGACACTATCATAGAAAAGAGACTAATGAATACAGCACAGCTAATAAAAACAGAGTGGGGTTTGAGAGAATGGAAGAGGCACCGGAGGGAGGGGGGGGAATAATAACAGAGGTTGTAACCTAAAGAACAAAATAAAATAGTATTTAAAAAAAAAACAAGCTAAACACCAAACTGAAGTGCACAACTTTGAGCAGGAGGGAAAGGGGGTGAGGGGAAAAGAGGGGAGGGGGAGGGGTAAACCCCTGGGATTACAATGTTGTGAAATTTATATATAAATAAAAAAAATTTTTTTTAATGTTCTTACTTGTCCATACAACTTTATGTCACTAGACAGTGATAATAAGAATGGTAGCTGCTAACATATATTGAACATTTGTGGTGTGTCAGGCACTATACTGAGCACTCTATATGCATGAAGTAGAAATTGTTATCTCTATTTTACAGATAAGAAAGCTAAGGCATAAGAAGATGTAAATCATTTTCTTTGAGACACACAGCTACTAAGAGAGAGAACTTGTGCTGTGAATCATCCTATACATTTCCATCTAACATGCACCATACTGTTATAAACTTAATTTTTTCAATTAAATAGTATTTAATGAGCATAGTTTGGAGTTAACTCAGGGAATGTCAATGACATGTCAGATCTAGTTTTTCCTCTCAAATATTTACAATTTCAGTGACGAGGCAAAATCTACACAGTAAAACTTGTTACAATTGAAGTTTGCATATAATTAAGTGCTAAACTGATTAATGCAGCCAATAAGATCTTTAAGCTTTCAGAGGCAGGAACTCACCTAGAGGTGAAGCAGAGAAGAGGTGAGGAGTCCTCTGTAGTGAACAGAACCCAGGAGAAAAAGGTTGAGAGAAAAGCCTAGGGTAGGAGTCACGGAGGGGGGCGGGGGGGGGGGCAATCTGGCCTCCACAGTGCAAGTTCCCAGCACGAAACAGTCAGATACATATGCAGTCACCCTCAGAACTTCAACACAGATACTCTAAGGGTCAGAAGAGTTTTCCTGGGTTCAACTTTTAAACAAAGAAGTAAACTTCTTTTTGAGGTTTAGGCCAATTGTCTCCTAAATAGGAATAGGAAACTGTCTCTTGACCATCACCATTTCCCAGAACGCTGACAGAGATTGCCTCATGCCTGTGCTGAATAAATGTTTATTAAGCCAGGGAGGAAAGACCCTGCACAGACAGCTGTTGGTGTAGCTGAGTGGCTAACAGTGTGAGAAGCAACAGAGTAGGTGGGACCTGAGGCTCTGCTTGAAGTCTGCCTCTGTCATCTACTTTTTGTATGGCCTTGCATAGTTACTTCATAGCTCAACTCTCTCATCTGTAAAATGACTCTAATCTTTCTCAGGAGGTTGTCTTTGTGAACACTGAATGAATTAGCAGTCACAAAGCACTAATTTATTAGGAAGTATTTATGTTGCTCTTTTTAATGGAATGGGCTCCAGGTCCAGACCAAGTGGTTTGAAGGCTATCTTTGGTTCTTATCAAGAGAGTTGTTACTCATTTTTAAGTGGTTTTCATTTTTAAAATAAGTACTATAATAATAACACTGAGCTGATCAATTTATTGTGAAGATTGATTTAATGGCTGCAAAACATGTAGCAAAGGCTTGTGTCAAAGCTCAAAAATACAAAACAGTGCATCCCTAGTACTTATTTATCTACTAACGGCAAGTTTGTGCCTTTTTACCACATTCTTTCAAGTCTCCCTTTACAACTATCATTGTATGACATACGGGCAAGTTGTTAAGAGAGTAAATCCTAAGAGATTCCACCCAGAGAGCTTTTTCCACTTTTTTTCTTTTCTTCTTATTGTATTTATATGAGATGATGGACATTAGATGAAACTATTGTGGTAATCATTTCACAATATAAGTAGATCAACTCATCATGAACGATGCCTAAACATGGACAGTGATGTATTTCAATGACCTCTTATTAAAACTGGAAAAATTATCATGTCTATCTTCACATAGTTAAAATTAAAATTTGTGACCAAAGAGTTTAAAACAAATGTATTTTTTTCTCTTAAAACAACTGTATTTTTCTCTTAAAATAATGTTTTGCTTTATTAAATATAAGACTGGAGGGGTGGGAATAGTGCAAGATAGTATCATTCTACTTTCTTAGTCACCAGGTCTTTCCTCTTCCTCTGCTACTGCAGCTGGCAGGTGGCTGGCACGTTTCTGAACTAGGCAAGACTTTATTTAGGAGATTGGTGTAGTTTTGTCATAATCAGTTCCTCTTCAGCTTTCTCTAGGGCGATTTCTATTCTATAATTAATTTTGAATGTTTTATTCCATACTTTTTGAACATATAAAACCAGAAACATTCACATTGAAAAGCCCCATGAGCCATCACTCAACTTTAAAATTATTAACACACAATCAAACTTACTCCTTCTATTATACTTCCTTTCTTTCTCCATCCCAACTAGAGTATATGGAAATAAATTTCAAATATATAATTTCATCTAAAACGACTCCAGTAATATTTCCGTAAACATAACTAGCTTTTAAAAACATAACCACAACCATACTACCACACTTAAAATTGTTAATGTTGGTTTCTTAGTATGAAAAAAGAAAATAAAAATTTTCTTGATTTTTTTTTACATATGCTCTTTACAGCTTAAAAATATATATATATATCAGGACCCAAACAGAGTCCCAACATTCCATTTATGTGATGCCTCCCCATTCTCTTCCAATCTGTGGACTTCATATCCTCCTTTTCCCCTTGTAATTTGTTTTTGTAAGAAGCTGAATAGTTTTGTTCTGTAGTGTCTCCTACATTCTAAGCTAGTTGATTGCTCCTCTTAGATGCTGTGTAATATGTTCTTTTGACCCCTGGAACATCTTGTTCGACCAGAAACAAGAAAGATGGAAAGGACTTCAGAGGCCTTGTCACAAGAACATAAACACAATGGCTAAAAGGGGGATATGTTGAGCATGAAATGAATAAGTAAATAAATAACTACAGCATATTGAGATACATAAAGTATGATAATAGCTGGATTCATATAATGCCCCAAAAATAGATTCATTGTTCGATTTTGAAGAATGTGAAGGAAACAACTGCACTCTAAAAATGGATAAATAAAAATAAAGAATTAAATATGTATTCTTCTGTATGAACTGTATCTCAGGATAATCAAATAATTGATGTGAAGAAAACCTATTCATAAATGAAGAAGAAATAATGCAATTAAAATGTTGTCATTTTGCAACCACAAATGATTAAGGCATCTGACAACTGATTATAAAAAACTGCTAAAGCCACAGGTAAAGAGGTGATAAGGAGATTCAAAATGGTTATATCAGTTGAATAGTATCTGTCAACATATATTGTGATCACAAAACAAAAGCCACCACTTATTATGTGCCCTTGATGTGACACAGTAGGAAATACACAACATAGTGTTTATGTCAAAAAATCTGATTCAGATAAGCTTCTAAAATCAAATAAAGGTAGTTTGTACACTTCTTTTTTTTCTTGTTCCAAACCAAGCAAATATTAATTGAAAACAAAAAACCATTAGGTACATATCAAACTGGGCACCTCCTAAGGGTAGGTGCATAATAAAGCTCCCTTACGTAAAACACAGACTCCACAGTTGTGAAACCATCACATTCCCGAGGCTACAATAGGTCTGCTTGTGAAAAATGAAGACTACTACAGGACAGGGCTTTAGACTATTAGAGGTGAGGAGCTATCTTTTCTAGCTCTAATCTACAAGAACTCAGGTCCATACCCACCATGCTTATTTGTTGTTACTGTGTTCAAGAAGGCAACATGACAAGCACAGGCTGCACCTGACAGCAGAAGCATTTTTCAAGAGTCCCTACTGATTTGAAAGAAGATATGGAGCCGTGATGCAGTTGGCTCTGCAGCCCCCACACTTCTACTACGCCGTTGTATGCGCTCCTGGGAGCTCGGGATGCCTGTGTGCAAGGTTGTCAGTGGGTTTTTGTCTGTCTCCTGGGTCCTGCTGTGTTCCCAGGGAAGACAGGGTCCATCACACACAAGCTTGCCTCATTATTTCCTTAAGTCTGTTCTTATTTGCAATCCAAGCTTCAAAATACCCAAGCGCCATAGGTACCCTTCTATTCCCCAGTATCCAATTTTGTATTCTGAATAAGGGCATACAGATTCAGATATCATTTTAACAGATAACTTAATTACACATATTTTGAAAACCACAACTCTGAAACATTACCAGCTGGCCGGCAGTGCCTAACATATTGTACACTTAATTGGAGTTGTTTAGTACTCCACTTTCTATTTAAGAACACAGATTTTTTTTTTCAGATAACACATGAAAAGAACATGAATTACAAGGAATTTAATTACGATACACAAGTGATCCTTAGAGTTTTTTTGGGCAGCATAAAAATGTTTAATATACAGGAAGATTTCAAAGTCCCCTGGATGCTTTAATTTACTTTTGTTTTCAAATGCACAAAAGAAATAACAACAATAACAAAGTATTTGATCCCAAAGAGTAAAAATCATTTTCTTTTTTTCTTTTTTTTAATTCTTCAAAGTACTTCTCAACCTGACAACTCCTTAAGAAAGGAAGGATTCAAGATATATTCCAGCATTGACCTTGGTTCTCTTTGCCATTTTCAAGAAAATGTGGTAGATGCAATTTCCCCTTAACAATATGTGTTGCTGAGATCCTGCAGATTGGAAGTTTTTTGAAGCTAGAATCAGATGCACATCAAAGCTGAATGTGGACTTTCCTGACTTGTATGTGTTGGATCTGAAGAGAAGATTCCCATGGGGGAAGAAAAGTAAAGAACTAGTTTACTTTTCCCCTAGTTTATAATTAGCTTAAGGTAGAATGATTATTTGATGCCTGACATTTAATACACCACTGATCAGAGATATTGCCACTGAAAGCTTTTCTAACAAAGCAGGAACCAAAGAACCTTACAGCAGTGTCTAATTTTAATTCACATAGTGAGGAAGCTGAGAGGTGAGGATAAACTCTTGCAAGACACTATCGAATATCTCATACACAGGAAAGAATGGCAAGGCAAAGGGAATCATGTATACAATAGCATTGACTTACATAGTATGCGACGCATCCAAAGGCTGAAATTCTGACTATGAAATTCTGACTATGAAACGTGTTTGAGTTACATTACTTGACACAACCCTGTGAGAGTGTCTATTACTGAAATCTCTAGAAGAGCAAACTGGGATGAAGGGAACGGTAAGACAAAATTCCTATTGTTTGCTCTAGCTGCACATTTCTTTGTCGCTCTAAGATACTTTACCTCAAAAGTGCTTTTATAAAATAATAGATGTTGGGGAGAGGGAGGAAAACTGATTGGTATGTCCTACACCTGTCAGGGTCACACTGTTGTATTTATTCTTTTGTTAACAAAATTTACACCAAAATATTATTAGTTGCTTCAACCCACTCTTTATCTTATCTTCGAATTTGCTTTGACAACCTCAAAGATATATACCACTTAGGCCCTACTTCAGACCAATATCATTAAATTTTCAAATGTATATTTCATAAGCAACTGTTACTAAGACATTTCCGTCAAAAAGGTAAAAGTAAACATTCACTAAGGACTACCCTTATCATGATATCAGTAAGCTAAATGTAGTTTCCTCTTTCTCCAATTCTGTAGGAAGGCTGTCTCAAAGTCATGACTCTCTCCAGTCTTTCTTTGTCAGGCCCCAGTTTAAGGCCAGATCTGCAGGACCTGCTCAAAGAGTATTTGCGAAATATCTGAAAGCTTCACAATTCAATTTAACTCATATTGTGATAAGTAATGGGCACTGATGAAAAATCATGGAGCACAACTAAAAATAAAGCTTTTAACATTTCTGTTTTGCAGAGGTTAGGGGAGGAGAGGAAAATTCTATCTGGAAAAATAAAAATGTTTTGAGAAATAAACACACAGAGAAGTAAATCCTAAAAGAGAGAAATGAGAGACTGAGTTTGATTTACTGTGGCATCCTTGTCCACACACAGTGAGCTGGTTATCTAAATGGCACATCAGAAGTTAATTTATCTTGCTTAATGTTTAAACAAACGAACATGATTATTAACACAGGGTCACTTAAAAACAACTTGTTTCTAATTACACCTTTGCAGATACTGTTCTGAATAAATAAATTTTAGGAATAAATTAGACTTACTAGATACTGACACAGGACATTATTCTATGCTTGATAATTAAGTAGAAAAAAAATTTTTTTATGACAGAGCCAGAAATACTGCATTGTGCACTAATTTGAGTCTGTATTTAAGCCTTTGTCATGCAAACAAAGTCATGATATTGGGTAGAAAGGGATAAAAACTTCCAACCAATAAGTCACAGGTTTGCATCACCTGCGCGAAACACAGTTGCCGCTCAAAATGAAGTTTAACAACAGGGTTTGTTAACAAGGGAATTCAACAGGGAAAACAGAAAGTCCTCAAAGCCACAAGTGGCAGTTATCTTACCCCAGTCACCATTTAGTCCAAAAGTCCCAAACACAGTCCAAGATGGTGGCCCTTTGCCAGTCTAAGCCTCAGAAGCAGGCACTTTAGCAAAGTCCAGACTTTCTCTGGCATCTTCTTTTTGCTGTTTCTTTCTCCAGTGTTCTGTGCTGCTCTGCTTCTCCAAGGTGCTTCAAACTTTTTCCACAATTACTGATGCACAAATCAGCTTTCCAAATCCCTGGCTATGTCCAGGTACCAGCTTTCCAGCCACTTTGCTGCAGTGCCACACTCTCCACACCGGCGGCCACTCTTCTGCTGGTCACCATGGCTTATTGCCACCACCTGCTCACTCTTCCTGGGAGCTTGTACCCAGCCTGGTCACTTGGGCTGCTCTTTACCCATCTGCCATTCTCCTCTCTCCTCTCCCCAGAAGTTTCTGTATCTCTAGTCTCTGCTCCTTGCTTCCTCCCCACCTTTTTTCTTTTTCTCCCCTAAAATCGAAAGGCCCCAATTACCTTCTACACACCCTCTTGGAGTCTACATTCTCCCCTCCAGGGTCCACACCTGGAATTTGCAATAAAGTATAAGTACCCTTATCCTGTTTATGCCAGTACCCTTTTACCTCTGTGTTTTCCAGACACTTAATGGCATCAATGCCTAAATTTCAATACTGCCCATTTTGGGGTCCTGGCTTCAATCGCTCTTTAGAGTTGGAAAGAATCTAGGAAAATCATGCTCTAGAATCTCACTGCAGGTGGAATGAAGACCAGAGGTGCAAGGACAGCTACCACTACACATAGGAGGTGAAGAGAGCGCCCCAGCTGAGAGTGAGTGCCTGCCCATTCTGGACACCCGGCACCAGGGTGGCACCTGCACTGACAAAACCCTATTTCCTCACTGAGTTTAATCGCCCTTCCCAAAATTGTTAAAAATATAAAGACCGTCTGATTAATGATCGCAATAGTAATAACAACTAGAGAATACCTTCAGATTCATACACTATATACACATTATGCACAAAATCATGGTCCTGACAGCAGAGATTTCACTTTTTGAGGCAAGTATTAACAGAAAAATAAAAAGGGCTTTGTCAACATTGCTCAAGTTAAGCATTTTTGTTTTAATCATGTGCACCAACACAAAACAAACTATAATAAAATTCAATTGTTGCTAAAATGTGTAATCAGTTGTTGGCAAACCTTTCTTCTTAAAATATCACTTGGAATCCTAAAACATGGAACCAATAAAGATGGAGCTGCTCTGCCTAAATTCAGAAAAAAGATTTTTATAACTCAGCCTCTTATACTTACCTATGTTGTAGTCTCTGTGACTCTTGGAGAAAAAAATCAGTGCTTGAAAGAAACTTCTAGAAACCACCAGAATGAAACCTAAGGCCATGAATGAGTTATGGCTCTGGTGTATCACCATGTGAACAACCAGTTTAATCATTATAGCTCAGAGAATCTAGCTATATTACTTTGTCATAGTCAACTCAAACACATGCATACATCTTATCCCTCTTTTTTAAGAGCTGTGTGCTTTGTTTATTCCTTTCCTCTTCGGGGCAGGGTTTTAAGCTGTAAGGTGTATAAGAATCACTGAGGAAATCATCAAACATGTATCTTCCTTGCCTTTATGCCCATATCTTCTCTTTCAGCGGTTTGGGGCACAGTTCATGAATCTGTACTTCTAACAAATACATCAAATAAACAGTGGATGCCTTTTTGAGAAACAGATGAGAGAACAGGTGTGTTCAGAGTGGTAGTCACAGACTGGATGCCTTTTTGAGAAACACTGGTCTGAAACATCTAATAAAATGTCTTATGTGACTGGGCACTGTGGCGCGTGCCATTAATCCCAGTCTAACTGAGGCTTGGAATCCTTTGAGTCCACAAGTTTGAGATTAGCCTGGGCAACACCATGAGACCAAGTCTCAAAAAATAGCCAGACATGGTGGTGCACACCTGTAATCCCAGCCTTAGGAAGCTGAGGCTAGGGAACACTTGAGTCTGTGGATTCAGGGCTACCTTGGGCAACATAGCGAAACTTAGTCACTTAAAAAAAATGCCTTATCTTTATGTGTGTCAACTACATATAATGTTTATTTTTTAGACTTAATTTTTACCACATTAAAAAAGGGTTTCAAATTTTCAGACCATAATGATTATGTAAATTGTGGCTACTAAATTTTAAATCCAATAATGTATATTAACTTGTGATAAATCTAAATGCACTTGGTCAAAATGAGATATGTGGGTAAACAAAAATTTTAATAATTACAAATTAATAAATTATTAGTAAAGAAATAATAAAAGGGATCATCTGTCCTATGACATAGTTTTTTGTCTAAAATCAACAATTAACATCATTAATAACTTAGTAGTAGTACTACAGTAGCAATACTTAATAACAATCACTATGAACATTCATTCAAAAATCTGAAACAACTGTGTAGAGTGTGTATCCTGTCACTACTATCATTCAATGTTGTTTCGGTAGTTTTGGCCAATTAAAGAGACAATGAAAAACTGAGTTTATTATAAGAAAGAAAAGATTCAATGATCTTCCCTTCTCCTTTTTTTTTCATTGTTATCTCTGTATACTTAGAAACCTCAAGAAAATAACTGAAATGCTGTTGAAAAGAGTAAAAGAGTTCAATAGAGTGACTGGTTTTAAAATCATTATTTAAAAATTACTTTCTTATGTTACAGAACAGAATAGGAAAATGTCCAATTCAAAAAAGCTACCAAATAGTGTAAGACACCCAGGTATATAAGATAAAAAATGTAAGGAACCTACAGGAAGAAAACCACATGTCTCTTCCAAAATGAGCACAAGAAGGCCTGAATGGAAAGGCATGTCCTATTCTCAGTATAAAGACTTAATACTAAAACCCTCTCAACTGCCCCAAATTTAACTTAAACATTTCACTCATTTTTCACAGTTAGTTTTAAAGAATTTCACTAGAAGTCAGAAAAGGGAATGCAAAGTTAATCTGGAAGAGTAAATGTATGACAATATCAAAATGCAATAATTAAATATAGTAAATGTCTCTTAAATGAATTTAATACTTACTTCATGTTTTCTGTAATTTTATACAGCAAAATTGCCTCCATCTAATTTTCATTTTCTAGTTGGGAAACTCAGTCAATGAAAAGCCTAAGTTTTATAAGCTTATCTCCTGTTATCACTGTGTTCTTTCCAGTAGAACAGTGCCCTCTCCAATGGTACTAAATTCTTTCCCCCATCATTTTAATTTTTTTCTGTTTCACTAAATTCTTCATTCAGTATCTGAATTTTCTATGAAAATAATAAAGCCCCACCCAAACATCCCTGTTTGTATCTGTTATAATTCTGTGCAGATTCTCATCTCTACTTCTTTATAGTATTCCAAACATTTATTTCTACTTGGCTCGCCCTGCAATCTATTTTTATTGTCTGCAAATCCACCACTGTTTGTACCTCATTTCACAATGTCCTTGGTTTAGAGGAAAATACAGCTTTCCCATCAGAATTTATTCTCACAAAGTTTCTGTTTGCTTTACCTATATTTAGTCACCTCAATTTTTCCCTGTTTCAGTTTCCACCATGAAAATCTAACTTGTTGAATATCCAGATTTATCTTTATTCTGAAAGGATTTGGTTATTTCCAAGAAAAATCATGTATTGTCACACACTAAGCTTTGAAAAAACATTTTATTATCAAAATCACTGTTTTCTTGATAGATTTGAAAAGTGGTTTTTGTATGTATTTTAATAATAAAATAACAATAACTGGTCTGGTATTGTTCAGCTGTGTATCAGCCAGTGCTCTCTAAGGTCCTATACACATTGAATCAGATAGCCTCCATAACTCTGTTACACAGTTACATTTCTGATTCCCTTATTACAGATACAGAAGTTGAAGAACAAAGGTTAAAAAAAACTTCTTATAGGAAAAAATAAACAAAAAAAGCAAAAACAAAGCACAGCAAAACAGTTGCTAAATAACTGAGCTAGCAAGCATCTTTCTCCTATGCAGGTAATAACTGGAGCAATTAGCAGCAACTGTAGAGCATATTTAAAGCAGGAAATTGCAGATTGAATTTTTTTCAGAGGTGTTATTTGTTCAAAATGTACTGTACTAATTTTGCACTTTAAAACCCCATAATTTGAATTTAAGACAGTATTCAGTTTGATAAATGTATCTACGCATTTGGGATAGAAGGCACCCACACAGGAGTATGTGAATTCTCCCAAATTACCCTTTCAATATTAGAAATTTGACAAGAATATAAAAATTTCTCAGGTTTATTTTTCTTTTCTAGTGAATATTCTTTCCATATAATTCACAGCAAAGACCTCTATTCCAAATTCACACCTTAGTTGCATTTTGAGATCATTTAGCTTAGCCATGGGACTGAATTTAGATACCTATACTGATGGTATGACTTCATTCCAGCTACCAACTTAATTGTATTATTATTTTTTAAATAACAATATATGCCTTTCATATCACTGTTACTCAGTAATACTTTCCTCCTTGAGAGATTGAAGGATGGAAGGAAGGATTAAAAAAACCAACCTCATTCTTCATTGTGTTCCTTCTGATTGGAGAAAAAAATGTCATCAGAATACACAAGAGAAATGGTCTATGAGCGCACAGAACCTGACTTAGTCAAGAAACTATCTTGAAAAATGTGGTATTGGAGATGTAATATACAAAAAAGTGTCCATCTCAATGGAAGTGTCCCCCTGAATTCTCATATTTGATTGATTCTTGTTCTGACCTTGCTCCCCTGCAGCACCTATTCCCAGTTCAGCTGTGACAGTGAACTTTCATCTCTGAATTTGTTGTGTTCATTTCTTACTGTTAGTGACCCACCTTGCATTCTGTTATCTGAGAGATGATTCAGTTCATAATAGCATAACGCAGTTCTAAATGGCCTGAAACTGCAACTTCACTGTTACTACCACATGTAAGCAAAATGAAGATGCTAACTAATCTTTCACATCTCTCCATAGAAAGTTCTTCTAAAAAGTGAATAAATGGTCACTTTCCCACCATTCCATGCAAATATAGTCTTTCTTCACATTTCTTGTGAATGGACTAAACACCACTGAATTGTACTTTAAAATGTTGACCTTTATGTCTTGTTACTTTGAACTCAATAAAAAATAATTCAGGATTTGAAACATGGACTATCATGTACCATGTTGCTACATTGATAACAACAATCTAAAAATTCTGTAAAAGAACCCCAGGATCTCATGAGGCTCAGCATGAATGAATGAATTTATGTGAAAATACAGAGCTTCATGGCAGATTACATTCTTGTGATGAACATCTAAATATGCTATTAGGAGACATGGAAGAAACCGTGTCTACTGGCAAACTTGTTGAAGAAATGAATGAAGTGATCTGTAATCCATGAAAAAGAATATGCCACTGCTGTTTGCAAGGGATTGTACTAGTTGCTCATCATTTGAGATTTGGTCTAAACAAACAAAAAAAAATGATACAGTAAGGAAAATAGGAGACTTTATATAAGATTACCTCTTTACATCTAAAAGATATTTTTTTAAATGTTGTGGTATCAAGAAATGACCATGAAATCTACTTCTGAGACAAATTGACTTGCAATAACCAACAAATTCCTTACCTGACTGATATTTTTATTTTCTCCAATCCTTTCAAATATATAGTTACCAAAACACAAGGCATTTTTTCAAGAGTTAATTTGCTCCAATTACTTTTTCAATTTTTGATATTCTTTAAATTTCCTTTTTTAATTAAAAAATAATTGACATTTATAAAATTCACCATTTTAACCATTCTGAAGTATACAAGTCAGTATTTTTAAAGCACATTCACAATACTGTAACTATTATCCTTTTTTTTTTATTCTGAGACTAGGTCTTGCTATTTTTGCCTGTGGAATCACAGGCTCACATTACCTGGGGTACCACAGACTCAAGCAATCCCCAGCCTCAGCTTTCCAGGTAGCTGGGATTACAGGCGTGTGCCACCATGCCCAGTATTTTTTGGGGACTAGGTCTCGCTACGTACCCCCAATGGGACTCAAACCGTGATCCCTGACCCTGGCCACGGCTTCTTAGGCTGCCACTTACAGGCATGTGGCACCATTCTTGGCCTCCCCCCACCATTATCTAATTCCAAAATAATTTCATCACATATAATCTCTCACAGAAAAATCCTATACTCGTTAAAAGGAATGACTTTTCAGTTTGTCCTCCCCAGCCTGTGTCAACCACTAGTCTACTTCCCACTTTTATGGAGTTTGTCTTTTCTAAGCATTTCTCAGAAATGCAATCACAACATATGATTTTGCATTGAATTTGTTCACTTTACATGCTTTCAGGTTTTATCATACTGCAGCATGTATCAGTGCTTTATCTCTTTTTATGGCTGAGTAATATTCCATTATATGCCTTATACTATTCTTTCTATCCATTAATCACTATTAAACATTTTAATTGTTTCTCATTATTGATTATTATGAAAAATACTGTTAAGAATACTCACGTACAAATCTTTTTGTGAATTCATGCTTTCAGTTCTCTTTGATGATATTTAATTAGGAAGTGAATTATTGGATCATATGGTAACTCTAGGTTTAATTTTTCGAAGAACCGCTGAACTTTGTTCTCCAAAAAAGCGGAACCATTCTGCATTCTCATAAAAGTGTATGAATGTTCTAACTTCTTCAAATCCTGCCAACACTTGTTGCTTATCCCTTTTCCCATGTTTATGTTCAGATAGTGGGTGTGAAATGGTTTTTCTCATTGTGGTTTTGATTTGCATTATCCTGATGATTAAAGATGTTGAACATCTTTTCACATGCTTATCTGTTAGTTGGTTCCTTCTTATCTTAACAATCTATTTCATTCTCTCTTATTATGTTCTAATATTCCACTAGTATCCTTTAGAACACTTAACCACACTTTCATTATTTGATTTGACTTATTTGTTTGTTTGTTTTTATTGGGGTAAGGTTAGTTTATAACCCTGTAGTTGATTCAGGTGTGTAGTTACTTATCTGTACAATGAGCGAGAGATCACATTCACCCACCACCACCTGTTCCATCATCATCGATCCACCACCAGCCAACTAGCCACCTCTACCTGCATCCCCACCACTTTCCCTCTGATATACACCATTCATTGTTAAAATCTAAGATTTTGTTTTTCCTTTTATTTGTTCATTTGTTTCTTTCCTTTATATTCCACCACTGAATGAAAATCATGATTTTGTCTTTCTCCTTCTGACTTATTTGACTTCACATAACCCCTCAAATTTCTTCTATGTTGTTGCAAATGACAAGATCCCACTTTTGTAGGACTGAATAGTATTCCATTGTATGTATGCATAGTATGTGTGTGTATATATTATGTATACATATATACATATACATACATACATATATACATACATAGGGTATGTGTATGTATATATATATACACACATATATCTGATAGATATATTATATCTTCTTTATCCATATATTTGTCACTGATGCTGGGTCATCTTGACTATTGTGAATAATGCTGCAATTAATATGAAGGTGTAGATATTTTTTAAGTTAATGTTTTCAAATTCCAGAAGTCAGACTAGTGGATCACATGGTAGCCCATTTTTAACCTTTTTTAGGAAATTCCATACTTCTTCCCATAGTGTCTGCACCAATTTACATTCCCACCAAAAGTGCACAAAGGGTTCTTCTCCAAGCCAGGCATGGTGGCGCGAGCTTATAATCCAAATATGAGGAGGCAAGAGGACAGAGATCACTTGAGTTTGCAGGCTCGAAACTACCCCAGGCAACACAGTGAGACTTAGTTCTTGAAAAAGCAGCTGGGTGCGGTGGCAGATGCCTGTAATCCCAGCTGCCTGGGAGGCTGAGGCTGGGGATCACCTGAGTCTGTGGGAGAGGGACAAAAGGTCTCCACAACCTTGCCAACTCTTACTCTTTTTGACTTTATGATAACAGCTATTCCAACTGATGTGAGGTGAAATCTCATTGTGATTTTGAGTTGCATTTCCCTAATGATAAACAGAATATTATCTTCATGTATCTGTTGACCTTCTATATGTCTTCTTTGATAAAATGTTTACTAGCATCCTCTGACCATTTTTCAATTGGGTTGTGTGTCTTTCTGTTAGTAAATTGTGTGAGTTGGCTATAGAGTTAGGAGGATAATGCAAATGAAGACTAAATTCACTAAGAATTTTGGACTTTATCTTAAGATATCTACAGACATTTATCTTTATCTTAATAAAAGTATAAGCTACAAAACACATTTTTATGTCTTTTAAATGAATGACATAATGAGAGTCCTCCATTTTCCTAAACATTCTTTGGGAATATTTTCCAACTTTTAATATGTAATATCACCATCTTGACCACAGCTTATTAGACCCTGTACAGGTATCTGACTCTAAATTTCTAATAGGTTTGTTTTAAGTCAACTTTTACAGCATTGATCTTACAGTCTAAGATGGATACACCAACTGTTAGCTTTCTAACTCTTAAAGAGAACAGTATTTCCTCTCTATGAACATTTAAAAGAACACTTAAAAGAAGCAAGCATGCTTACAACTTAATAACAAATGTTCAAGTGTATCCTTTCATAGATTTCAGGGAGAAAATAACCTCTTCTTTTTACTTTGACTTTATCATCTGGCTCACTAATGTTCTATCCCAGCCAAAGGTAATGCAGTCTGTTTCAGAGATAATAGCTCATGTTCTTGGCCATATTGAGATTTCTGTAGCAACTCCTTCATTTTATATCCAGTCTGGCATCTCCATATGGAACATTTCAGGTGACCAAATGCTTACAAGAAGTAAAATGATCAGATATAAATATTTTAAGATTTTTTTTTTTTTTTGGTGATGATGATGTGTGTAGACCAATGTTTTTCAATCAGGGTGATTTTGCCCATGAGAGAACATTAGGCAACATCTGAAACAGTTTAGATTGTCACAATTTGGAGAATGTGTTTCTATTGGCATCTAATGCATAAAATCCAGGGATGTTAGTAAATATCCTATAATACACAGGACAGCCCCCCATAGCAAAGAATTACCTGTCCAAAATATCAACTGTTCTGAGTGATAAGGGTCTAATAACAAACATCCACAGACAGCTCATACAACTGAACAAAAACAAAGCAAAAAACCCAATCAAAAAAATGGGAGAAGAACTAAAAAGACACTTCACCAAAGAGTAAATACAGATGGTCAGTAGGCACATGAACGAATGCTCCACATCACTAATAATCAGGGAAATGCAAATTAAAACCACACTGAGATCCATATTACACCAGTGTGAATGGCCCATAAAAAAAAAAAAAAAAAAAAAAAAAAAAAAAAAAAAAAAAAAAAAAA
>PVHY01027717.1:10000-15958 GCA_004024945.1 Uropsilus gracilis | reverse complement strand
TTACAAGCACGAGCCACCGTGCCCGGCCTGCCTAATGTTTAATACCCACCTTCACCATCACTGCTCCATTCGACTGTAAGCGTAATGTTGTTCTGCTCCATGATGTTGTCAAATGTATGCCCAGGAATCTGACATAAAGTAGGCTCTCAATTATATGAATGATTGTTATTCATGGAAGAAGTCAGAAATTCTTGAAACTAAAAGATATCATTTAAAAAGGAAGTTGGGCCAGGTATGGTGGCGCATGCCTGTAGGTGGCAGCCTATGAAGCCACAGCTGGAGCCAGGGATTGCCGTTCCAGTCCCACCAGGGGCAACAAAGAGAGACCTAGTCCCAAAAAAATAGCTGGGCTTGGTGGCACACACCTGTAATCCCAGCTACCTGAGAAGCTGAGGCTGGGGATTGCTTGAGTCTGGGGTACCCCGGGCAACATGAGCCTGCGGTTCCACAGGCAAAAATAGCGAGACCTAGGATGAATGAATGAATGAATGAATGAATGAATAAATGAGTGAGTGAGTGAGTGAGTGAATGAATGAGTGAATGAATGAATGAAAAGTTGGGTCAGGTGCAGGGGTGCGCACCTATAATCCCAGCCTTGGGAGGCTAAGGCTAGAAATCACTTGAGTCTGCGGGTTCGGGACTACCCCGGACAACAGAGTAATACCTAGTCTCAAAAAATAAACAAGCAAACAAACAGACAGACAAAGAAAGAAATAAATTAAATTTAAAAAAATTAAAAAGCAGCCGGGCACTGTGGCACATGCCTTTAATTGCAGCCTATGGAGTGAGGCTGGGGACTAGGAATTGCTTGAGTCCGCGGTTTCGAGACCCGCCCGGGGCAACACAGTGAGACCTGGTCCCAAAAAATAGCTGGGTGTGGTGGCGCGCGCCTGTAATCTCAGCTACCTGGGAAGCGGAGGCTAGGGATTGCGTGAGTCCGTGGTACCGCGGGCAACGTAAGCCTGCGGTTCCACGGGCAAAAAGAGCGAGACCTAGTCTCAAAAACATAAAAAAGCAAGTTGGGATTGATAACAAGCACAACATAGGTTGTTAACACTTCGTGTCTGCAATACCACCTCTAGATATCAGTAGTGACCATCATACTGGCCAGTGCTGACCATCACTCCTGGTGACAGGTAATTGATATTCTGCTTGTCTGGTGGACACTACCTGGGTGAGCTAGCCAGACCCTTGTGGCTACAGTAAGCTGTTTCCCCTGCTTGCAAAATAAACCCCATGGTTGTTCCTGGAGCCCGAGATTTCTTGAAATTGTGTGTGCGGGTGACAACCCACAGTGACCTGTCCTCTGTCAGGCACTGTTTTTTTAATTGTCTATAGCTCTTTACGAGTTGACAGAATTGCTATATTGTAGTGCTATAGGGCTATATAACCCCTGTTATCTGACCTTCTGGGACTTTTCCTTTAAGCTCGCCTCTCCTCTTATTTACCTGGTTTCAACTGCAAGCACACCACAGGCACTGTGATTTGCAGTGCAACAGCACATATCACATCCCAATGAAACCACTGAGAACTCGCGCTCCTTTGGACCCCGCCTCTCCCTAAGTTCCCTAAATACCGGAAAGATCATTTCTTAATTTCTTATCTGGAGAAGTCCCCAGTACACCCGAATCTTCAAGAGGTGACTGGGTATTAAATGAACCATCGTTTTTGTGTTCCCATTTCATAAAGAGGACTCTGGTACTCGTTCCATTCCATCGCCCCCAACCCGCTCCATCACTAATTTCGCAGCAAGAGCCCCAGCTAACGGCCTTAACTTATTACGTAATAAGGCAGCGCCTTGAAGAAGACGCGGGTTAAGCAAGTTCCGGATCACGTGACGAGGAGGGTGGGGCCTCGAAGTTCATATCCCAGTGTGCTTTGTACCTACTTCCTTTTTGTCCCTTTCCGGCGTCCAAGATGTCGAAGCGAGGTAAGGTTTTGGCTGTTAGGGGAATCCTTCACCATCTGTCACGTGGTGGCTGCCGGCCTCGCCCGGAGCCGCGGCCTTGGGAAATCGGGGTTCTTTGTTCTCCTCTGGGCCGGAGAGAAGAGTCGCGGCAACATGAGAGCCCTGAAAGAGCGCCCGAAATGGCAGGGGGAGGGAGGAGCGCCAGGAGCGCCGAGCTGGCAGTATCCGAACCCGATTCTGGGCCGAACCACGCCTGGTCGCTCCGTACCTATAGCTGCAGAAATAGGGTTAAGATGGACCTGGCTTAGACCCCGGAGCGGGCAACCTGTATGGCCGCCTGCGTTGCATAAAACCACTTGTTGCGAAAGTTGGCTCGAGGACCAGTCGTCCAGTTTCCTTAATCTCAGTGTAAGGATGGTGAAGGTGAGGAATCCACCCTTTGCAGTGAGAACTGAGTGGCCCATGGTGGGACGGGGGTTGTGCGGGGACGGTGAAATACATGGAGACTAGCGAATCTACAGGTCAAGGCCTCCCAAAACATACGCGGAATTTGTAGCTTGAGACATGCGAACACCGAACAAAAACGGGCGGTGACCTCTTCTGTTAAACTCTCCTTACCTACAGGACGTGGTGGGTCCTCCGGTGCGAAATTCCGGATTTCATTGGGTCTTCCCGTCGGAGCCGTGATCAACTGTGCTGACAACACAGGTATGGCCTTGGGCCACACCCCGCTGAACACCCCCCCCTTTTAAAAGCACTCAGTTGGCCTTTTACTAGTGACCCGCTGAGCCGTCAAGAAGGGCAGAGTAAAAACACCGCTTTTGGGTGAAGCAGCAGCATGTTGTGTTGTCTTGCTTCAATCAGTGGTGTAACACGGTGTCCGCCTTGGGGGGACTCACTGTTTGGGAGTGTGAGTGGAAAGAGAGGCTATGGAAATGTCAGGGTGTTACAGGTTATTCTTTACCCCGTTTCAGGGGAGCATGTTATACTGTGGACCTGCCTAGCCTAACATACCTCAAAAACATGAACTTTCTTATTTGTGTCTTTTTAAAGGCGCCAAGAATCTCTACATCATCTCTGTGAAGGGGATAAAGGGACGACTGAACAGACTCCCTGCTGCTGGTGTGGGTGACATGGTGATGGCCACTGTCAAGAAAGGCAAACCAGAGCTCAGAAAGAAGGGTGAGTAGAGACCGAATCCTCCTTATTTTCCTGGTGGACAGTTGAGTATCTCCCTGTATTGGAAAATGGGGCAATTTTATTTCAGGCTTGATTTCTTTTGAGAGGCAGTGTGTGATGAGCATATGTGATTGAAGTTTTGCTTCTGTGGTCTTGAAGATGCTGTGTGGTCTTAACTGTATTCTTGCTCCTATATTACTTATTTAAGTGTCTTAGCCATATTGCAGCCAGGGCCAGTGTTTGCAAAGTGTAAATCTTGTCCATTCCCTGCTTGAGTTCTTTAGCTTCCAGTGGAAACTATGAATCCTGCCAGTTACCCAACTTAGTCCAACAGATGAAGACCACTTCACCTAACGACACCTATATGAACAAAAGCCAAAGGATGTCTTTCTGGAATTTATAGTCTGCCCTCCCTCAGTTTCCTCCCCCAGTGGAAAGTTCATTAGAGTCCTTAGCTACAAATGCTGATAGTGGTACTTAGTAAATTCTTTGTTTCTTTTTTTTTTTGAGACTAGGTCTCACTATTTTTTGCCCGTGGCTCTCGTTGCCCGGGGTACCACAGACTCAAGCCATCCCCAGCCTCAGCTTCCCAGGTAGCTGGGATGACAGGCGCGCACCACCACGCCCAGCTATTTTTTTGGAATTAGGTCTCTGCTACGGGCCCCAGGTGGGACTCGAACCGCAATCCCTAGCCCCGGTCGCTTCATAGGCTGAAGCTTACAAGCACGAGCCACCGGGCCCGGCCTAATTCTTTGTGTTTCTATGTGTGTTTGGAGCTCAACCCGGTGAGATCATGACATCTTTAACTTACATCACCTTAGGTTTCCCTTTTCTGGAACTACTAATTTGAAAGAGAATAGTGGTCCATCATCTCTTGTAGTTGTGAGATTCCTGTACTGACTGGAGCATGTGGCTTGTCACATGTGTTGTTATCTAGCACTTTGTAAATACAAAATAACAAGTGGGATTCTTTTTGTATTTGAACCAGGATTGTGAAAAGTTTTGCATGATTGCTTCTAAATTTGATAGAAACTAAAACAGCTGCTCATTGCTGAATTGAAAATGGACCCTCAGAACATTTATTGCTTGTAATGCCCAGTCTGGCTTTCTTTATTTTTTACGTGTTAAGAGGACAGGACATATTTTTCTACATGTTATTAGGGAAAAGAAAAAAGAGGCACCCCTCATAGACACATACTGGCAGGAAACTGCCCCAGTCTGGCTTTGGTCCTCCTTGCAGTTTGACTTTTCAGGTCTTGAACTTGTCTCTGCCTGCTTAGTTGTCTCTGCCCTGGGATTTCTTGCTCTTACTGAGAAGTCCAGACATCCATTAATACAATACAGATGTGATAGGTCATGGCCAACTGTCTCAGTTACTCCTGGTTTGCCTGTGTTTCTTCCCAGAGTTTTAACCTTTTGTTCAGAAAGCTTCCTTTGTATTCCTTAACCACTAGATGGCCTGTTAGGGAAGGAATTAGTAGCGTTGATGTTTATATTGGAACAAAACTACAACTGCTCTGACATTCCTCTTGGAACACTTGCTAGGTCTGATCCGTGGCCTAGAGAGCTGTCAGGGAAGGGCAGAGCAAACGACCATCACTGTGGGTGAGACAGAAGCAGATTGTGCTCTTTCTCAGTCATGGGACAGCTCAGAGAGCATTTAATGCTTCATGCTTTTGAAAAGTTGTGAATTTCCAACTTTATTAATGTCAACATTGTTTCGTATTTCTGCTAAATGAATCTATCACTTTAGACTTCCGTTAGAAACCTGTGGAAGAGGTAGGACTCCAAGGCAAGGCCTGTATTTCTGTTGCCTTGTTTATTCACTGGTTTCATCTGAAAATTAAAATGGATTGGGCTCCCAGTAAACAGCCTGCCACTCCATGTGTCCCATTGTTAAGAGCTTGGTCCGCAGATTACCTGCTTCAGCAGCGCTTAATCTAGGATCCCCATCAGAGCAGTCCCGTATTTCTAGGATCTGCTGTTGATTGTGGAAATGCCTTTGTCCTTATTTTAACAGAAGAACTTGAACAAAAGGTTTATGGTCTCCAGTCAAGATTTGAAAGTTCTCAAATACTCTGCTCCGTTGTAGATACTTTGATTTAAAGGTCTGGATAAGGCCAGGGCACGGTGCCTCGTGCCTGTAAGTTACAGCCTATGCAGCGGCAGGGCCTAGGGATCGCTGTTTGAGTCCCGCCTGGGGTCCGTAGCAAGACCTAGTTCCAAAAAATAGCTGGGCGTGGTGGTGCGCGCCTGTCATCCCAGCTACCTGGGAAGCTGAGGCTGGGGATTGCTTGAGTGTGGTACCCTGGGCAACAAGAGCCTGCGGTTCCATGAGCAAAAATAAAAATAGCGAGACCTAGTCTCAAATAAATAAATAAATAAGTGAGTAAATAAATAAATAGGTCTGGATAAGAGTCACGTTTGTATAGGTAGATTTTTTTAAAGTTATCTGTTACCCTACAAAACAGTTCCTCAAAAAGTTAAGTTTGTTACATAATAAATGCAAGTAAAATTTCAATTACTTCAGACCACCAAGAGACTATTTGCCATTAATATTCTGTCTTTCCTTCCGATTCATAGACAGTATCCATATATATATATATATATATATATATATATATATATATATATATATATAAAATGGTTTTAAATGATTGTTTCTGTGCATGTGTGTGATATTTGTGGTAGCATTTTTTCTGTTTTTCCTGTCTATTAACATCTCCACTACAGTTGGCATTTCAGGCTAGGTAGAGTGTATAGTTAAAATTCTGGAACTTGGGGAGTCTGTGTGTGTGTGTATGAGCATGTTACAGATTTCATTGGGAAAGTTAGATCACATAGTACTGTCTTCAAGGTTTTAATTCTGT
>PVHY01027717.1:0-5000 GCA_004024945.1 Uropsilus gracilis | reverse complement strand
CCAGCGCTAGGGATCATGGTTCACGGTTCAAGTCCCATCGGGGGGCACGCAGTGAGACCTAGTCCCCCAAAAATAGCTGGGTGTGGTGGTACACACCTGTAATCCCAGCTACCTAGGAAGCTGAGACTGGGGATTGCTTGAGTCTGTGGCTGTGGTACACGGGGCAACGTGAGCCTATGGTTCCACAGGCAAAAATAGTGAAACCCAGTCTCAAAAATAAATAAATAAAAACAAAAACATGGATATAATGGGCACACTTTTGGAACTTTCTATGTCCCATTTTAGAAGTATCATTTAATTATCATAATCAGG
Source organism: Uropsilus gracilis (assembly GCA_004024945.1). NCBI lineage: Eukaryota > Metazoa > Chordata > Mammalia > Eulipotyphla > Talpidae > Uropsilus > Uropsilus gracilis. The sequence goes on along the minus strand of PVHY01027717.1, from coordinate 4,688 downwards.
GCCGGGCACGGTGGCTCGTGCCTGTAAGCTTCAGCCTATGAAGCGGCCAGGGCTAGGGATTGCGGTTCGAGTCCTGCTGGGGCCCATAGTGAGACCTAGTTCCAAAAAAATAGCTGGGCGTGGTGGTGCGCGCCTGTAATCCCAGCTACCTGGGAAGCTGAAGCTGGGGATTGCTTGAGTCTGTGGTATCCCCTGGCAATGAGGGCCTGCGGTTCCATGGGCAAAAATAGCGAGACCAAGTCTCAAAAACAAAACTATCATAATCATCATTTATGGTAGTATTATTTTCATGTCAACAAAATCTGAACCTTTACAATGCTAGGCCCTTTATTTGAGTGATCTCACTGAAATCTCACAGCAACCCTCCTTTCTACTAATGAGGAGTTTGAGGTCCAAAGTGCTGTCATTGAAAGACATGAAGCTTGCTAGTGGCAGAGCTGGGACTGGAATCAGTCTGTCTAGCCGCAGTGGTTGGGCTCTTACCTACCAAACCAAGCTGCCTCTCCCTGAGAGCAATAGGTCAATGTTGATATTTCATCTGTCCAGTTTCCCCTGGCTATGTTCTCTTCCCATCCCTGCAAGGCCCAGAGGAGTTTGCTCTCTGCGCACCGAGCAAAAAGACTCACAGTGTTCTATTTTCTTCCTCACTCAGGATCGCTGCGGTACAGGAAGGGACGGCTGGATAGTGGATTATTTCCACATCTTCGGAAAAGGCCAGCGATATCTCAACAGGAGAAACTGGGCAGGGGCAGGCAAGTGCCACCTGTCTTTCCAGCCTCACCATGGAACCACTAGGATGCTGGTGTGCTCAGAGCAGAGAAAGAGACACAGGGCCATGGCACCGCTGGTGTGGTGGGCTTGAGCCTCAGAAACAGCATCCTCTTGCTTCTCTTGTAGGAGCAGATATGCCACACTTCTGCCATGTTTAGTTACTGTAGCAGGTTCTAGCCCCGTGGGACAACTGGGGAAGAGTGATTTGCTAAGCAGGATTGAGTTGGGATCAAAAGTCCACTCTTTTGTAAAGCCTGTGTTCCTCTCAGTGCTCCCTGAGCAGGCTGTGACTGGCTGACTTCCCAAGGCTGATTTAGCAGCAGCAGGAAAGGAAGAGTTCTAAGAGGTTTTTCTGGTAGGGTAAATGCTTCTTTTACCCCAACTCCATCACCCCAACCCTTGGATCACTGAATAGCCCTTTGCACCATTTGAATACATTAAGCTCATTCATTTTCTCCAGATAGGTCAGAGGCAAGGGTGAAATTTTCTCAGTTCTCCTGGGAGCAAGGCAAGTTCAGCCAAGCCTAGAAGTTTCTGATCCTTCTTGCTCCAGAATGTACCTCATGCTCCTCCTGCATGCTATTCCTGGTTGGAAGTTTGCTTTTAGGAAGTCATTCGCTAACTCTCGGGATTTCAGTGCAGCGGCTCAAGACATGTGAGGACTGAGCGCTCAGTGGGATGATAGGAAGGATAGTCACTAGAACTGACTTAGCATCTTATACTGGCCCCATGCAAGTGGGGGGAAGCGAGGGGCCTGAATGAAGACTCAGGCTTCTCTTTCCATCCCCAAGGCCATTCCATCCAGCAGGTGAGCGGACACGACCACTACAATGCTGATGTGAAAGCCATCCAGGGTTTCAACGGTCGCTTTGGCTATCGCAGGAACACCCCAGCTCTCCGCCTGCGCCCTTCCGTCTTTGGAGAGGTCACCCCGTTCCCTCTCTACTAGCGGCGTAGTTTCCCTTTCACGCTCCTCAGCCTGAACTTATGACACATGTTTCGATGAACTCACAAAGTTATCCTATTAAAGCAAATGTGTGTGTGTGCATCCAAGTGTACTGTTTCTTCCCCGAGGCTGGGAGAGGGGACACGCTAGTTTCTCTATACCACGGAGGAAGTGAGAGAAGAAAGGGCGTGTCATACTGTGCCCTGGCCAATCCGGACTTGAAAGGTGAGGACTCAGTTTTCCCAGCAGGTGTAGTAAGAAGGAACCACATGACTTAGTTCTCCACAGAGCATCCCCTGGGCCCCAGGTCAGAAGTGGCTACTGAAGTAGAAGGAAACAGGGAGTGAACATGGACTGGTGAATGATCTTATTGATTGATTGATTGATTGATTGATTGATTGATTGATTGATTGCGACTAGGTCTCGCTATTTTTGCCCGTGGAACCGCAGGCTCACGTTGCCCAATGTATCACGGACTCAAGCGATCCCCAGCCTCAGCTTCCCAGGTAGCTGGGATTACAGGCGCGTGCCACCACGCCCAGCTATTTTTTTTTTTTTTTTTGAGGGGACTAGATCTCGCTATGTTGCCCCGGGTGGGACTTGATCTCTAGTCCCAGCCGCGACTCCATAAGCTGTCGTTTACAGGCACGTACCACCATGCCAGGCTGAATGGTCTTCTGATACTTCTAATAGTCCCCCCATCCAAAAGAGCTAACATCTTCCGTCCTCTCACACTCACTCAGTTCAAGAGGCGGGGAGTGAATAAGGTGATACCTAGGAGTGCTTTTAGCGCAAGGATTCTGATAGTATGTTTGTGTACGTGTTATTAATGCTGTATCAGCTTCCTTTTCAACATTTCCAGCATGTCATTTTTTTAAGTGATCACACCCAGTTTATTGCTGGTCAGGAAAAAAGCCAAAGCAGACGATGGATACAAAAATAGGTGGGGCTTTAGAACACAAAGCTTGCCAGAGTTCTAGCGTGGGTGGAACCTAATTGTATTGAGTCACCATAAGTGGACAGGGAAAAGGATGTTGGTAGGGCATGGGGGTATAGCTCAGGGGTAGAGCATTTGACTGCAGATCAAGAGGTCCCCGGTTCAAATCCGGGTGCCCCCTACTGCGCCTCATTTTTCACCTATGGAAATTGGATGAACACCATCACAGTCCCAGTTACAGGTCTCTACTTAAGATAGTGATACCTTCATGTCCTGAAAAAGTCATTCTTCCTGCTTGCTACAGTATCACCCCTTTGGAGAGAGTCCCCCGGAACCCAGAACCCAGTTTAGGCTCTGGTGAGATTCTAAACCTAGGAACCCAGTTTAGGTTCAGGTGAGATTCTAAATCTAACGTTAGATCTCAATTTAGCAATCTGATTAGTAAATACAGTCATGCAATAAGTTTTTGAGAACTGAGTACATAAATGGCTACCATACATTAAAAAATGGAAGACAAAAAAGGTAACTTTATGTCATTCACAGCAACATGGATGGAGCTAGAAGGAATCGTGCTAGCAGAAGTAAACCAGAAAGAAAGAGAAAAATACTGGATGGTCTCACTTATATGAGGGATCTAGGGAAAACAAACAAATGGACAAGAAAAATTCAAAGCTGTCAACAGAATTGAGGCATAGAGCAAGAGAGGGGGAAGAGGGTAAAATCCGGGGAGAGATGGGCACAAGAGATTAAGATGATTCACGGTTGATAAGCTGATGGGAGAATCTCGGGGTAGACAATGATGTAAAATATGTATATGTGCAATCATTTTTTTTTAATTAAGACTACGTCTTGTTATTTTTGCCCGTGGAACTGCAGGCTCACGTTGCCCGGGGTACCATGGACTCAAGCAATTCCCAGCCTCAGCTTCCCAGGTAGCTGGGATTACAGGAACTCGCCATCACGCCCAGCTATTTTTTTGGAACTAGGTCTCGCTACGTTGCTCCAAGCGGGACTCGAACGATGATCCCTGGCCCCTGCCGCGGCTTCCTACCTGCCGCTTACAGGCATGCGCCACCATGGCCGGCCTGCAATCAATTTTTTAAAAAAAATTTAAAATCTTTAATTAAAAAATAAAGTGAACAAAAAAAAACCCACAAAATACAATAAACAAACAAATAAAAGACAGAAGAAACCCTGGTTGTCAACCTAATGGAAGTTGATACATTCATACACAGCTGTCAGAGGATGGGCAGATGTTTGTAGCTCACAATACCTTTTGAAAAATGCACATCCACTTTCCCCAGATGCAGCTGTAATCCCAGCTACCTGGGAAGCTGAGACTGGGGGTTGCATGAGTCCGTGGTACCCCGGGCAATGTGATCTCAGGTCTCATCCCTGGATCCATCTCAGGTCTCATGCCTGGATGAACCCAGTGCTGCTTGCCACCAACTCTGCCTACTCATACCTGTGTCCTGGATCCTCTCCCATCTCCCATCTCCAGGACAATTCCTCATTTCAAAAATGCCCAGTGAGAGCAAGATGCCCAGTGATTGACTGAGCTGTGCCTGACACAACTTTTCCTCCAAGAGGAGGAGGAGTTAGGCTTGCCTCACCAAGTCTGACAACACAAAGGAATTAAAGAGATATTTTGTGTGCAAAAATGATGTATATCAGCACAATATTTGCTTTCTTCCTTGAAGAAATCATTGTAAGGAGACAGTGTTGTTATTTATTGATTTCTAGTTCTAGAAGTCAAGGCTTTATTCTCCTATTGCTTTATTTCCCATTTACTAAATCATTCAGATCAAAACAGGTATTAAATAAATTACATTCATATTATCATGATCATATAAATACTGTTGAGTCAGCTTTTATATACTATGATTACATTTTTTTCTTGAAACATATTCCTGAAGATAATGACCTACTTTTTTTACTTGCATATTTTTCTTTGTGCCTACTGATAGCTATTTTCAAGTTTTTTCAACAGCTTAGTAGTGCAAGTATCCAATGTATCCAAATAATTTCTTTTTC
>PVHY01027716.1:0-15953 GCA_004024945.1 Uropsilus gracilis | reverse complement strand
GGGTTCTGGGCATCCTTGGAAGGAAAGGCTTCCTGAGAAAGTGGCTTCGCGGCCAGAGAACTATCCTTGCCGATGTGTTTAGGAAGCGGAGACGGGAACTCGGATTCTAGCTGCCTCAGCAGCCGCCGCGGGGCCGAGCCGCCGCCCCACCCCCTTTCTCGCGCCCGCGCGGCGTCCCGCTGGGACAGACCCGCCACCGGTTCGACCTCCGACATCCGTGCTGCGCCCCTTCACTTCAGGGCTGCGCAGGGGTCACGGTCACGGAGAATTGGAGCCCAAGGGTGCTCCAGGAGAGTGACTCGGGGCGAAGGTTCCACGCTCCCCAAAGCCTAGGAGCCCTCCGCGACGCGCCTGCCAACGGTCCCCTGGCAAGGATGGATTCCGGGATCAAAAGATGGTTCCCTCCGCGAAAGGAGCTACCGCCCCTTCCAGGCAGGAGTAGGAGTGGCTCGTAATTAAAGTCGACCCGCCTTTTCCGGCCGGTCCCGGCGCCACTGCCCCACCCCGCGGCCCGAGCCCGCTTCGGGGCGAAGGGCCCGGCGCAGTCCCCAACCTGAGTGTGCGTGCGCCGCTGCCCAGGGCGGGAAGGAACCGGGTCGCCGGGAGGTTGGACTTCCTCATAGCTTCTCCCGCGCAAGGCTGGGCTCCGGCTTGGGTCGAACCCCGCCGGGTGAGGTTGAAAGTTCCCTTAGGAGAGATTTTTGGATGCCGGGTCAAGCCAGGTCCTCATCCTTGTTCACCTCATGATGCACCAAGAAAATATATATAATATTTCTAGGAAGAACTGGAGGAAATTTGGGGATCACTGCAGGCCTGGTGGGTGGGGAATGTATGTCATTCTCCGGATTATGCAACCATGTAGAGAAAATTAAATACAAGCTATTAGAAAAGGGCTTAAATAGCAAGTATGTGTGTACATTTTCCTAATGAAATCTTTCCAACCCCCCTCCCTTTTCACTTCTTATTATGAAAATTTTCCAACATCAGTGACTGTAGATAAGTAGATGATAACGAATCCCCAGCTCAGCAGCAATCCAGGTAGCACCAATTTTATTTCATTTACACTGCCACCCATCTCTTCTTCCCAGTATATCTTTTTAATGAAATTGAGTTTGTGTTTTAGCTTTTGCAGTATAACAAGCCTCCCAAAGCTTCATGACCCCAAACAGCAAATAGTTTATTATTTGTCATGGTGGTGTTTGGCCGGGTACTTCCTGTGAAGGATTTGATTGAATTCACCAAAACGGATCACTGAGCTGGAAGGTTCAATCAAGATGACTCCAGCTGGGCATGGTGGCTCGTGCCTGTAAGCTTCAGCCTACGGAGCGGCCGGGGCTAGGGATCACGGTTCGAGTCCCGCTGGGGGCACATAGTAAGACCTAGTCCCAAAAAAATAGCTGGGCGTGGTGGCACGCGCCTGTAATCCCAGCTACCTGGGAAGCTGAGGCTGGCGATTGCTTGAGTCTGTGGTACCTCGGGCAACGAGAGCCTGCGGTTCCATGGGCAAAAATAGCGAGACCTAGTCTCAAAAACAAACAAACAAACAAAACAATGAAGATGACTCCACTGTTTCTCATGCTCTGACTGACTGGATGAACTTATACCCAAGAGAATTAAGGTAGAAACCTTAAGCTTCCTGACTAAGTGTGGGAGTCCTGGCCCTTCTGTTGGCCCAAGAGCCCAAACAGGGAGTTAGAGAAATAGACCTACCCCTGGATGGAAAAAGGGCAAAGCCACCTTGTAATGTGGATACTAGCATGGGTGGGACTGCTGGGTTTTGAACCATCCACCGATTTGCTCACATCAATATAACTTTTTCTAAGAGGTTTTAGTTTGTAGTGGCCACACCCAGTTCCTAATCTGGACTTGTTTTTGTTTGTTTGTTCTTGTTTTTTATTGTTTGTTTGTTTTTGTTTTTTTGAGACTAGGTCTCACTATTCTTGCCCGTTGGAACCACACAGGGAACCGCAGGCTCACATTGCCTGGGTACCACAGGCTCAAGCAATCCCCAGCCTCAGCTTCCCAGGTAGCTGGGATTACAGGCATGCGCCACCACGCCCAGCTATTTTTTTGGGACTAGGTCTCACTAAATTGCCCGGAGCGGGACTCGAACTATGATCTCCCAGCTGCTTCATAGGCTGAAGCTTACTGGCAGGCGACACAGTGCTCGGCTTGATCTACACTTGTTAATGAACACTTCAAACATTTGATAGTCACCATCAAGGAGAACCTTTATTAACACAGGCAGCAATTGACTTTTTTAAAATCACCCAAAATTATATGACAGTTGCTATCATATTCAAAGAACCTGTTGGCTCTTCCTTTTGTAGATGAAATATTGAAATTTCTTGTGCTCAAGCAAATAGATTTTAAATGCAAATATATTTTTCCTGTCAGTCAAAGGAAGTCAGGGATAGAGTCTGGAGAGGCCCAAATTCAGAGGTTTCAGTTATTTTCTCCCAGGAGTGTCACACTCCTCCCAGCAACTTTGTGTGGTGACCCATGGGGAGTATTTCCCAACAGGGAAGCTCGACCAGGTGTTGGTGTCCAGAGTTTGTACAGGGGCTCAGTCATATAGACGTAGTTGGCTGCCCACCCTCTGGAGGCTGAGCTGATACCATGTGACCCAAAGTTCCCACTACATGGCCAAGGCCCCCAGGTCAACAAGGCTACTCTTTCAGGCCAGGCACTTAAAGGATTAAAGATTGCCTTCTGGGAGTAAGGGCAAAGACCAGGCAACTCTAGACAAGGTTCACTGACTCCATAGCCTCGGCTCTACTTTCTCTCTCCCTTTCTCCACATCCCTTTCCCCTTCCGCCTTCCCTCTGAGCTTACACTGTTAGCACTGGGGGGTTGAAGGTCACTGAGAGGGATGGGGCACATCAGCCATTCCCTCCCCAGGGTCGGCCGCTACTGCTGTATGTCCAGGGCATGTGTAGCAGAGGCCAACCACCTGCTTTCTGCTAGGTGAGTTCAGGGAGATGGAATGCAGGGTGTGTCTGAGCAGCTAGTGAGGTTCTTTTTCTTTTTCTTTTTGAGACTAGGTCTTGCTATTTTTGCCTGTGGAACCGCAGGCTCACGTTGCCCAGGGTACCACAGACTCAAGCAATCCCCAGCCTCAGCTTCCCAGGTAGCTGGGATTACAGGCACGCACCACCACACCCAGCTATATTTTTGGGACTAGGTCTTGCAGCTACATGCCCCTGGTGGGACTCGAACCATGATCCCTGGCCCCGGCAGTGGCTTCCCAGGCTGCCACCTACAGGCATGCGCCACCATGCCCGGCCTTGAGGTTCTTTTTCGATAGCATTGACTTTTATTCAGTTGCATTTTTTTTTTTTTTTTTGAGACTAGGTCTTGCTATTTTTGCCTGTGGAACCGCAGACTCTCGTTGCCTGGGGTACCACAGACTCAAGCAATCCCCAGCCTCAGCTTCCCAGGTAGCTGGGATGACAGGCACGCGCCACCATGCCCAGCTATTTTTTTGGGACTAGGTCTCGCTATGGGCCCCAGGCGGGACTCGAACCGCGATCCCTGGCCCCGGCCGCTTCATAGGCTGAAGCTTACAAGCACGAGCCACCGTGCCCGGCTATTCAGTTGCATTTAAATGCTCATTAGTGCAGCTGGCTGAACAAGCCCCTCTCAGTGCCACTCAGTACAACACAGACAAGTCATGTCCGCACAGCCTCATGACGGCTCCCACCAAAACAAGACTTTATTTCGTCAAGTTTGACCCATGTCTACAGCTATTGAGAAAAAATTTAGTTAGAGGGAATTGCACCCAGGAAATAAATTTCTCTCACTCCATATACACGTTACGAAACTGCTGGGTTCCAAGTCCATCTCCTACCTCTAGGGTTGGCCGACAAGCACAGCACCCTGACGCCACCTCTTCCTGCAGCCACTGTGCGTGCTCAGGCCCATCAGTGTGTCAACTTGTAACAGACTGAACTTTCAACGGGACACAACAAAATGTTCACTCTTGAATTTCGCATCATCATTTGATGTCAAATAATGAAGCAAATCCCAGAGGTATACACCAAAACACAGGTCTGTATCTACTAAGGGCTTCTTGAACCCATAACCACCTAGCCAGCTGGGACACATCACAGGGTGAGGGACAGAGAGGGAACCTGAGCAGGTCTGTGCTTTGCTGTCTGTGTGCTGATCACCGCTTCCAAGACCAAGGTGAACCCTGAGCTACAGGCTGAGCATGATTTTTCACCACCACACCCTAGGAGGCCAGGGATCCTGAAGATGACATGTAACTCTGGGAGGGATGGCTACATGTGAGACAGAAGTGGATGAACTTGGAGTCCTATCAACCTACCTGTTCTTAAGAGTAAGTGAAGAAGCCGGGCATGGTAGTTCATGCCTGTAAGCTTCAGCCTATGAAGCGGCCGGGGCTAGGGATCGCGGTTCAAGTCCCGCTCGGGGCAACACAGCGAGACCTAGTCCCAAAAAATAGCTGGGCGTGGTGGCGTGTGACTGTAATCCCAGCTACAGCTACCTGGGAAGCTGAGGCTGGGGATTGCTGGAGTCCATGGTACCCCGGGCAACGTGAACCTGCGGTTCCATGGGCAAAAATAAGAGACCTAGTCTTAAAAAAAAAAGAGTAAGTGAGGGCCGGGCATGGTGGTGCATGCCTATAGGCGGCAGCCTAGGAAGCCACCGGGGCCAGGGATCCACGGTTCGAGTCCCGCGGGGGGCACATAGCAAGACCTAGTCCCCAAAAAAATAGCTGGGCATGGTGGCGTGCGCCTGTAATCCCACTACCTGGGAAGCTGAGACTGGGGGTTGCTTGAGTCTGTGGTGTCCCGGGCAACATGAGCCTGCAGTTCCACAGGCAAAAATAGTGAGACCTAGTCTCAAAAAAAAATAAAAAAGAGTAAGTGACCTGTGGTTTGCGCGCACACACACACACACACACACACACACACACACAAAGTCCACGATTTCACCTCTATGAGGGATCCAGAGTCCTTGAATTCATAGAGCTGGAAAGTAGATTAGAGGCTGCCAGGCGCTGGGGCAAGGGGAACTAGTGTTTAATGGGTAGAGCTGCGGTTCAGGGTGATGAAAAGGGTCTGGGGTTGACTGCCCATGATGCTGGCCGGGATGCATAGCAACAGGACGTGTCACTCATCGCTGCTGGGACCGCGACATAGCGCAGCAGCTCTGGAACACAGCCTGGTAGTTCTGCACAAAGTGAAACACTCAGCAGTAGAAACCAGTCATTGTGCGCTCCCCTATTAACCTAAACGAGTTTGTTCACACAAAGACCTACACGTGGATGTTTCTACAAGCCTTTTTCATAATTACTGAAACTGGAAAACGACCTCAGCTGTCGTTTAGCCAAAGGAAAAAAGTGGCACTTTTATTTTTTATTTTAATTAATTAATTGATTGTTTCTGAGACTAGGTCTCGCTATTTTTGTCCTTGGAACCGCAGGCTCATGTTGCCGGGGGTACCACGGACTCAAGGGATTCCCAGCCGCAGCTTCCCAGGTAGCTGGGATTACAGGGTTGCGCCACCAAGCCCAGCTATTTTTGGGGGGACTAGGTCTTGCTATGTTACCCTGGGCGGCACTCAAACCGCGATCCCCAGTCCTAGCAGCAACTCCATAGGCTGATGCAGCTCCATACGCACCACCGTGCCCAGCTAAAAGTGGCACTTTTAAAATGTGGATTCTGCCACCCAGGTTATTTCAGGTTCTTACCATCTGAGCATAGCAGTTGCCAGTCAAATGCAATTTGAACAGCAGGGTTTTATTTACAAGGAAAATTAACCAGGAAAACAAAAAGTCCTTAAAGCCACAAGTGAATACTCTGGTTTCTCTTCAGATCCTATAAGTCTTTCACCTTTTAAAGCCACAAGTGGCCAGCTATCTTACCACAGTCACCATTTTCAGTACCAAAGGTTCGAAAGACAGATTCATGATGGTGCCCCTTTGCCCCTCCAAACCTGAGGCAGGCACTCTGCAAAGTCCAGTCTTTTTCCAGCATCTTCTCTTTGCTTCTCTCTCCAGCATTCCAAGCTGCTTGGCTTCTCCAAGGCTCTTCAAGCTTCTTCAACAAATGCTGATGAAAAAATCAGCTTTCCAAATCCCTGCCTATCTTCAGGTACCAGCTTTCCATGACCTCCTTGCTGCGGCACCACACTCTCCACACCAGCTACTCTTCTGCTGCTACTCTCCCACCATGGCTCCTTGCTACCACCAGCTCACTCTTCCGGGGGCGGGGGGGGGGGCTTCTGCCCAGACTGGCCACTCGGACCCCTCCTTACCAGCCCATCATTCTCGTTTCTCCTCTTCCCAAAAGTCTCTGTCCCCCACACTGCTCCTTTCTTTTTATCTCTTTTTTCCCTCCTGAAAACCAGAGGTTCCTATTTCCCTTCACACACCCTCCTGGTGATCCATTTACTCTTCCCCACCAGGGATTTGCAACAAAGTAAAAGAAGGAAGTACCCTTATCCAGTTAGGCCTCTGTGTTTTTCAGATACAGCTAAAGGCAATGCCTACACATACAGTGCCCATGTGGGGTCACAGTTTCACTTCCAGTCTAACTGTGGCGAGTGGAAGGGATTGGGGACTCAAGCTGTTCCTCCAAGAAACAGTCCCTGACTCTCCCAAGAACCTCCAGGATTCTGTGTGGGCAGCTCCACGACAACACCGCCCCCAGGCAGACTGATGGACCCCCCTCCTGCTTTGTGTGGTAGGAGGTTCACACCGGCCAACATGAAGGCTGAATGTGGAGGCTCTTAGACTCAGCTGGGTGTCACGCCTTCTGGCCTTCAATACCAGCCTAGTTTTTTTGAAAAATAAAAACAACACTATTTTGGAGCTATAACCCTATTTTTCACCATCTGGCATCCCCTTATGCCTCTTCTGTTTCTTCTAGTACAACCTGACAGGAAAAAACCATCGTGCGGCTAGAAGCTCCCGACCACTGAGAATATTATTGTACGTCTCCCAGGGACACGGTACCTCTCTGCAGGTGGCAGCTGTTTAATTCTGAGCAACAGACTTATAAATAAAACTCTTTCTACAAATGTCAACAGAACAAAATAAAAGAAGTTTAGCTCATGAAACATTAAGGTAAAAAAAGAAAGTTTTGACTTTTTTTTTTTGGCATAACAGATGATGACGATCTTAAAATACCCAGAAGACTAAAGGAAGAAAAACCTCCCCTTCTGTTTGAGGGAATAGTGAAATAACAGCCCAAAACTGTCCACTGCAGTTTCTTTGGGGGTGACACTAGAAGAATAGAAACCACTGAGGGAACCAACAAGAAAATTAGCTTAATTAGTAAAATCAGCTTCATTGCAAAGGATTATTTCTCATTGGCTCCTGCTTTTAATAAATCTGTGATGAATTTGTACATCTGAATTTTCTGGGATAGAAGCCTGTTCGCCTTGTGTTCGCTAGCACCTTTTTACTGAGAAAAAGAAACATGCATGTCTCCAGGGAAGGGTCTTGTGCTTCTTTTTAGCTCAGTGAGCCTCTAGTTCTTTTTTTCTTTTTTCTTTTCTTTTCTTTTTTTTTTTTTTAAAAAGACTAAGTCTCGCTTGGCACGGTGGCTGGTGCCTGTAAGCTTCAGCCTATGAAGTGGCTGAGGCTAGGGGTCGCGGTTCGAGTCCCGCCTGGGGCCCGTAGTGAGACCTAGTCCCAAAAAATCGCTGGGCGTGGTGGCGCGCCTGTAATCCCAGCTACCTGGGAAGCTGAGGCTGGGGATTGCTTGAGTCTGTGGTACCCCGGGCAACGAGAGCCTGTGGTTCCACAGGCAAAAATAGCGAGACCTAGCTCAAAACAAACAAACAAACAAATAAATAAATAAAGACTAAGTCTCACTATATTGCCTGGGGTAGTCTAGAACCCATGGACTCAAGTGATCCCTAGCCTCAGCCTCTTAGGTAGCTGGGATTACGGTGTGTGCCACCACACCTGGTGAGCCTCTAGTTCTCGATTCTCCTGTGTGTGAGGGATTTGGGTGACAGAGGGTGTGCATGCAGGTGTGGGTTGGCTCCAGTTTTTGTGAGGTTTTGAAGGTTATATAATTTGGACGAGCCCTTTAAGGCAAAGAACAGAAAGTTATTACTACAGAATGAAGCAAGAAAGAAATGTAACTTGGAATCGGAAAGAAAACTGAATACATTCTAAAAACAAAAAAATACCATGCTTGTTTTGGCAGCACATATACTAAAAATAAGAAATACCTCAAACAATTCAGAAAACTAACATAAGGTTTTCTTAACTGTTCAACAAACCTCTCAACACTTTCTTTCCTAACCATTTTTGTCTCATCATCTCTGATCACCTTCCCACACAACAATTTTGTAATTTTTTCCTAGCAAGAGGATAGAAGGATCATCCACTCTGTTTTCTTCCAGCATGGTTGATAGCCATTTAGTTTTCATTAATTATAGTTCAGAAAACACTCAAATTTACTGTTCATTACTACTAATGCTGTGTACATTTTTAGGGCTGTTGTCAAATTTGAGAAAACCTCTATCAAGTTTCTTTCATATAAAAGCTGTAAATTTTCAGGGCATAGCAAGTTTTCATGTCCAGGGATCAATCTTGAACATCAGGATTTGACAATACTCATCAGTCAACTTGACCTCAGTCTTGCAGCGGTCTATTATAATATTTATATTATTTTGTCAATGTTAGTATTTGGGTCAGATCAGCAAGGAATTTAAAATTTCCCTGTGTGTTCATATACTTTATTTCTCTTTACTATGCAAAGTATTAAACAACCCAAGAGCACATATATTCAAAATGTATCTCTTTTAAAAAATGTATCTCTTAGTCTTTAGGTACAATCTGGAAAAAAAAAATTGTCACAATTTATTTCTCCAGGCCAGAGTAGTTTCTATTGGTTACATATGGACACACTTGAAAAATAATTTATTCTTGAGGGAATTTGCAGCTCTGTTCACTGCAGTATCTATGATATTCTTGACAGGAAAAACTGTATTGATGTGCTAGGAAGTTTACACGTTTGTGATGACTGGAAGAATTTTCCACAGCTTAGCTTTTGGCTCTGTACATTTCAGACCTTGTTCTTCTTCCTCCTCCTCCCCCGTGCCAGCTGTCGCAGAGCCCAGTGTCATGATGCCAGGTGGGCAGTGGGCTTATTCCTGGAAGTCATTCCTGCCCTGGGTCAGCCAGTAATAACTGTATATTCCTGGGATCGAAGACAAGCTGTCCCAGGATGTGATTAAGTGGCCTGCTGATTAAGAGACAGAAAATCCAAGCACGAGATGTTGCCTAATGAACTCCCTCAAGGCAGGAACTCTCTGGAGGTCCTGGAAGGAGGGGACAACCTCAGTCACCCCAGCTTGGGGTTTGCAGGGTTTGTTTCCAGGCCTATGTAGAAACAAACAAAATTCCCAGCAAAATTCCCTTTTCTTTAAATTGCAAAACTCTTAAGCCGGGCACGGTGGCTCGTGCTTGTAAGCTTCAGCCTATGAAGCGGCAGGGGCTAGGGATCGCGGTTCGAGTCCCGCCTGGGGCCCGTAGCGAGACCTAGTTCCAAAAAAATAGCTGGGCGTGGTGGTGCGCGCCTGTCATCCCAGCTACCTGGGAAGCTGAGGCTGGGGATTGCTTGAGTCTGTGGTACCCCGGACAACGAGAGCCTGCGGTTCCACGGGCAAAAATAGCAAGACCTAATCTCAAAAAAAATAAATAAATAAAAATAAATAAATAAATAAATAAATAAATAAATAAATAAATAAATAAATTGCAAAACTCTTGATTTTGTATTTGTTCCCTTTCTAGAGATTGCATAACTTCACAGGACCAAGCAGGAGGTGGCTTCAGGTCTACTGGCCTCCTTGCACATGGAATGTGTAATTAGTTTGTCTTTTCTCTTGTTAATCTCTCTTGCACCAATTTAATTATTTTCCAGCTTATGGACCAGAAGGATAGAGGAAGATTAGCTTCCTGCCCAACGGTAGGTAAACAAGACCCCATTAAGGTCACACTAAATGTATCCCCAAGTCAACTTCCCCCTCGACAGCTCCCAAAGGCCCTTAGCCTCTTCCTGAAGGGAAGTGCGCTGATATTCAGGGTGGGAAGAGAGAGAACTTAACCCACTCCGGTTCAGTACAGACTTAACCAATGTTCCGTTCACTTCTGCCTGTTTCACCAGTAAATCTAACCGTGTCAACACATTTCTGGGGCACTGCCAAGGGTCTTCCCCAACTGAGACGCTGCTTACTCTTCATTAGTTCTGTGTAGGTATGAGAGTGTGAGGCGTTTTTTTTATTTCTTTCTATAAATCAACAAGCGACAGCGGCATACCAAAGGGTCCACTCTGGAAGGCTTGGCTCGGTGTCTCCTTGTGACCTTGAACAAATCATTTCTTCCTCGGTCTTCCCGGGTCCTGCATCTTCCTCGCGCTCATGAGCCCCCTAGCGCCCACCAAGTCGCCGGCCGTGGATCCCCGAAGCCGCTAGAGGGCGCCAAACCACCGCAAACCGGAGCGGCCGCGCCTCTGGGTTGCCAAGAGAACCCGGGCGATTCGCCGCTGGATCCGCTTCCCCCGGACCGGCAGTGCTTGCGCCACGGTGCTCCATGCCACGCGTCGACGTGCGCAGAGAACCCGTGAACCAGGGAAGACCTCGGGCGGATCTGGCTTGGGTTTGAACGAATGATCGTGATGGCACAAAACCCTCAGGGCGAGGCTGCTTCCCAACTGAGTTCGAGGAGCCATTTCCGGTGCACAGAAGCGTTTTCACACGCCACTCCCCGTGGGTTTTTAAAGGTCTTTTAAAGACCCACCCGGCCGCGAGGCCTGCCGTGGGGACTTTGCCACCGCTCACACTCCTGAAACGCACCGGACACGCCTGATCTTGATTTGCAGTGTCTGTGAGAGGGGCTGTTGGTGATCCAGGGTGAGACCAGGGACCCCGGTGGGCACAGTAGCTAGAGAACAGGCTTAGGGTTTCCCAGCGGCTGTACGCCTTGCTCTGGTCCTGGAGGGCCTGTGCCAGCAGCACCGCGCCTGGCGGGAAGGGGAAGGGCAGAATATGATGGTTCCTCAGAATCAAACTCTGCCCGGGAGGAGGGCCCTTGGTCGTGTGGCCCCTTATAGGGAGCCGTAAGAACAAAGGTTTTCAACTGGGGTTTATGTTTGAACTCTGGGAAGGGGACTTGGGGAAGGAGGGGTTCAAGAGGAGATGGAGCGAAAGGGATTCTGGGAGATGACAAGCGTTCCCCCTCCCACTGCCTGCGTAGAAGGAGGAGTCATAGATGAGCAAATCACTCTGAAGAACATGGCAATTGTCAGTCCCCACAGCAGAAGCCTGGTGCTGCTGGGCCTGGCCCTTGGTGGCCTGGTGCAAGGCACTATTTAAATAACATCTGATAGCGCAGAAAGTAAACGGGTGGCAGGAGAGGTTGGCAAGAGAAGGAAGGGTGTAGGTGGTTGTGCCTGGAATTGTGTAAATGTGCAGAGAGCTCCTGGTAGCCACATGTGAGAATGTAATTTTCCTTTGCTGTGGTAAAATACACATGAAAGTCACTGTTTTAAAGCGCACAATTCAGCATTCAGTACATTCACAATGCTGTACAACCACCCCCACTGTCTAGCTGCAGAACAATTTCATCACTCCAAAAGAAAACCCTGTGCCCATTAAGCAGTCCCTCCTCATTTTTCCTTCCCCCACGAATCCACTTTCTCTGCCTCTATGGATGTGCCTCTTCTGGCATTCCATATAAATGGAATCCTATGAGTGTATCCAGGGCCATTATTACTTGTTTCCCTCTCCATTGTATCTGCAGCCGGAGAGACCGTTCTTTTCCTTCCTAGTGCAGGTCTGATTGAGGTTGGAATAGACCAGAGCACCCCCACACACACAGCCCCAGTAGAGGTGCCCAGCCCCCCAGCCCCTGCCCACGTGGAGGCCGAGGCTGGCTTCCCTGAGACCCCTGGACCGGAGGCCCTAAGACCCTGAGATCCCAGTGGCATAGGACTCACCCTATCCCCAACCCCCCGCCGCGGCCTAGGCCACCGCCGGAGCTTTCTCCAAGGGTCTGAGCCGTCCGAAAGGTGAAACCATGTCCTTAGCAGTGGTCTCCATGTGCCGAGTAGAGCCTCAGAACTTACCCGGAAAATATGTGGCCTTTGACCTATAGCATTCCACACACTCTTATTCCCTCCAGGTTTCTTCATCAAAGATTCCTGGAGTTGGGGTCTTTGGCTAATTAGAAATCGTACCATGCTTCTAGCTTCTAGAAATCTCTACGTTAGTAGTGATCTTGATTTCCTCCTTTTCCCACCCGAAACGGGTGTTTATGGGCTGCATATATTTTCATCCCAAATGAAAATAGCTTTCTGTCTGTCCCGTGCAGTGGAGTGGAGCATGCATTTTCTCACAGGGTGGCCTGACTGTGCAGCCAAGTAGCTCTACGCTAATGGAAAAATGGTGCTGCTTTCCGGATACTAAAATGTTAATATCAGGCATGGTTGAGATCTAGTCACACAAGGGCAGTTTGCTAATTTTTTACCCTAAAATCAGTTGACAGGCTGACGATAAGAGCTAAAGTGAAGGACACAAAGCCATTTATTATCAGCACTAGGCTTTGTTTCACCTTTTTTTTTGAGACTAGGTCTCACTATTTTTGCCCGTGGAACCGCAGGCTCTCGTTGCCCGGGGTACCACGGACTCAAGCCATCCCCAGCCTCAGCTTCCCAGGTAGCTGGGATTACAGGCGTGTGCCACCACGCCCAGCTATTTTTTGGAACTAGGTCTCGCTACGTGCCCCAGGCGGGACTCAAACCGCGATCCCTGGCTCCGGCCGCTTCATAGGCCGAAGCTTACAGGCACGAGCCACCGTGCCCGACCCGTTTCACCTCCTTTGATCAACCAGCTAGACTTGTTTGGCTCCACCATAGGAAGCCAACTAGTTAGAATTCTTATCATTGATAGATGGCAATGTGCCTGTGTCAGTCAGAATTCAGGTGGTTCTCACAGGTTAGCGATAAAGGCACTGGCTGCTTAAAACAGGCAGCCAGGGTCAGGCATGGTGGCGCATGACTGTAGCGGCAGCCTAGGAAGCCGCGGCGGGGACCAGGGATCGCGGTTCGAGTTCCGCTCAAGGCAACGAAGAGAGACGAGTTCCAAAAAAATAGGGGGTGGTGGCGCGCGCCTGTAATACCTGGGAAGCTGAGACTGGGGACTGCTTGAGTATGTGGTACCCCGGGCAACATGATCCTGTGGTTCCACAGGCAAAAATAGTGAGACTTAGTTTCAAAACAAACAAACAAACAAAAAAACAAGCAGCCAGGCTTCCTAAGAGAGCCTCACAATCCCCAGGAGAACCTGCCAGAACCACTTTTTTGGGGGAGCCAAATACATGTTTGTTTCACAAACGAAATGCTGTGAGTGATTATACAAGAAGAAACATTTAGGAAGTGTAACTCCCTAAGTATATTACAAATGGAACCATTTTCTCTCTGGAGGCTTTAAAAATACCTATTACAAAAAATAAATGCAGGCAGATTTTTACATACAGAGCATAAGTCAATGGTAGTGTGGTTGAACCATCTGTTTACCAAATCATTCAAGAACTTGATCCATTTGGTTCAAGATGCCTGGATTTACACTCAGGGGTTAAACTGTCAGGGCTAGAATTAATTAAACCCTGATCGCTAATTTAGTTCCTGTCCCATTCTTGCTCCTGGCGCAGACATACAAACATGACCAGTGGAGGGAGTTAGCAAGATGTCAGCTATGGGAACTGTTATTAATGATACGATGGAGAAGAAACAGACTTAGGGGACAAAAAACTGGGAAAAAGCACATCATCTAGGCAGCACTTCAAAATTCATTTCCTTATGCTCACAGTTTTAGGCAAGGATATTTCTTTCCATAGCAAGACTAAATAGAAATGTCTGCCCAGTCTTAAATCTCAAATGGGTTTGCATTGTTAAAAAATTATTTAAGAAGTCTCCATCTCGATGCATGTTAGAGAAGTGGTTGTAGTTGTACTTCTCTTATGCCTGCATAAGCAGTCTTAAGGAATTTCATTCGATTTTCTGCTTTCTCTTTAAATTCAGAAAACAGGAGAAAAAAAGATCACATAGTTTAAAATACAGCATTGGGATTTATTCACCAATATGGGTGATAATTTCCATCTTTTCCTTTGTTTTCTTCGAAAGATAATGTGACCTGTTCTTGGACAAATATATCACTAAGAATGTCTTCGTGAACTACTTAGGGCCTATGTTCCAGAAACTTCTTATTGCTAATTTCAGCAACAAAGCCAAATTTAAATATGAAACATAACCCCGAAGTTGGGACACCCCCACAGTCTTTGCTTTTCTTCAAAAAGGCTTGGTGCCTCTGCATTCCCAGAGCACACCGCATCTGCTGCTCTAAAGCAAATCACACGTTCCCAAAACATCTTGGATAAAAATAAGCTGCGTTTCTTTCTGAGATGAAAATTGTTTTTGGCTGCTCACCCAGCCATGCTTTTCGCTAAACTCTGGGCTTTGTTTTTGCTTTTTATTGAAGCACTTTTATAAACACCAGAGGCAAAATGCTCCGACTCCAGCAGATGGCTTAAAGTGCCATTTCATTCGTCATTATTTGTTCGGGGAATATCGCAAAGTCCGGGGTGGGGGTGGGGGGCTGGGACGGCAAGCTTAAAGCTAGGTGAATTGTCTTGAGCAGAATCAAAGACCCCAAAACTGCAAAGCTGGGTCTTAGTGCTTTTCTAAAAGACTCACCATCCTCTTTTGCTCATGGGACTCTCACCACAGGTGAGAAAAATTGGGTGACAAGAAATATTGCTTCTTCGGCAAATTGGGGAAAGCGGTCCTGTCTCCAGAGAGCAGCACCCCTAACCCTGACTCCTCTGACCGCTTCTGGAGGAACACCAGCAATTCCTTTGGACACTTGTGCCTAGAAAATACCACATTGCCATGTACTTTTGCACACACAGTGCGTGTTTGATGTTCCCGAATTTTCCAAGTTGTTTTCTTTTTACTTGGAACTCTGTCAATAAGATTCTCCTGGTCCTTCTCTGGAGAAACACAATTTCCAGGTTTCTCTGTGAGACCCCCCCAGCCTAGGGCAGCAGCATCCCGAATGGCCATCTGCCGTAAGGCTAGGCGCCGCTCGGGACCAGGTCTGAAGGACCCTGGCTGACTGTCCCATAGGGATGGGACTAAGGGGTGGGGGAGTGGGAGAGGGACGTCATTGTAATACCTGGTTTTTGTTTTTGTTTTTGTTTGAGACTAGGTCTCGCTGTTTTTGCCTGTGGAATCGCAGGCTCACGTTGCCCAGGGTACCACGGACTCTAGCAGTCCCCAGCCTCAGCTTCCCAGGTAGCTGGGATTACAGGCACGCGCCACCACACCCAGCTATAGTTTTTTGGAACTAGGTCTTGCTTCGTTGCCTCGAGCGGGACTCGAACTGCGATCCCTGGTCCCTGCCGTGGCTTCCTAGGCTGCCGCTTACAGGCATGCGTCACCATGCCTGACTTTTTTTTTTTTTTTGATGAAATTAACACTTGAAGCCAATATGCCAGTTCTTAAAATAGGTGTATGAGTGCTATGTTTGTATACATGTCCATATTTTAAAAATTTCATCACCCTCTCACCCCTCCATGTGTAAGAACAACAGCATCACGGGACCCACAAATTAGGTCTAAAAAAGGTTCCCCTGATGTTCCTCATTCATCCAGTCCAGCACCAGAACTTAGACCAGCTTCGAAGCACCACTGCATTGCAGATGTCATTCTGTATACATCTAATTCACCCTATACAGGGCCCGGAACACTTAACTTACAAATGTAACACACCCTCAGTGTATCTGACCTCATGGAGACTCGATCCTTTTAATTCAGCATAAATGGTTACTCTGATGACAAAAAGATTTCTTTTTAAGGCCTCTAAGTGAAAACTAGGTCAAAACTCATTTGAACAACATATGTACTAGGA
>PVHY01027715.1:0-15948 GCA_004024945.1 Uropsilus gracilis | reverse complement strand
TTCTGAGCCCACAGAATAACTTTGCCCAGGGCCATGGCAGGTGTGTGGGGCCTAAAGCTACTATGCTCTTGGCGCTGTTCTTTCCAGCATTTTCAAGACCTTAATGTCCGTGGCGCAGGTGACACCCACGTTTCTTTCCAAGCCCTGCTGGTTCTTGGTCGGTACGAACCTTCCGGCAAAAGAAGCCTCAGCACAGGTCTGATTTCCAAGGCCTACCAGGATGTCAAAGGGAAAATGCCTAAACAGACCTTTCCGGACAAATCCGAGGCGAACAAAGTCAGCACGTGGATGAACTGCCTGGAATTCATTCTCATCAGATAAGGGAAAAATCCAGGCGGTCTTCCCTGGCCACCCACCCTGGCTGCCCTAAGGCGGCCATGGATGGCCCCCAGGCCTGCAGATACCTGCAGATTACCCTGGCCTCCTCCCCGCAGCGTTAGGCCCGCGTTAGGACCGCGTTGGGCTGGCTGGTGGAATCTTTGGGCCAGTTCCACTCGGATGTTTGCAGCAAGAACACGGAAGACACCGGCCGCTCGTGTGGGCCTACGGGAACCCAACACCCTGAAGAGATCTTCCCTGTCCAACTTGCTCTCGCATTTCCAGCTTGCCCATCCCCCTTGCCCATAAGGCCACTGCCTCAGGTCCTGGCGGTTCAAAGACCTCGGGCTATTTAGGAAGAGCTTCCCTCTCCCCCCCTCTCCCTCCCCCAGCAAGTACAAAGCTGCCGCCTTGTCTGGAGTGGAAGAGAGGGCTGGGGGGAGGGGGGAAGGGACCTTTCTGAGCTGCTCCCTACTCCACCCCCACCACCAGGCCGCGCCCCCCCCACCCCACGACCAGGCCGCCCCACGGGCGCTCTCGTGTCACCATGATTTAAGGACCAGTCGGCCCAGCTGTTGGCTGGCGGTGGCAGCTGCTCAAAGTGAAGCAGCCTGATGTGAAGGAGGAGGAAGATGCCCCATGGCAGTTGTCCCACCCCCAACTCAAGAGGCCACCAGGTGACTAGTCTTGATACCTGCCCCACCCCCCAGGCAGCAGCAGCCGAGGTGGTCTTCTTGAAATGGTCCAACCGTCATAGGAGTGAAAGCTGGGCCAATCAGACTCCAGAATAGGGCACCCTGCTGCTAGATTTAAGTCAAGATGGGTGGGAGCTAAGCAGGGTGGGTTGCCCTTCAGCCTCCAAGAACTGCTCCAGCCCCCCAGAAAAGGTGCAGGCCAACTCAAGAGAACTGCTCCAGCCTCAGGCAGCCCTCCTGGTGACAGGTAACCGGGACTCTGCTTCTCTGGTGGGCACTGGCTGGATATGGTGGCTGGCCTCTCCTGGCTACCTTATGCCCTTTGTTTTCTCTTGTGACGTAAACCCCATGGTTGTTGAGGTTTATTTTATTTTATTATTATTATTATTTTTTGAGACTAGGTCTCGCTATTTTTGCCTGTGGAACCTCAGGCTCTTGTTGCCCGGGGTACCACAGACTCAAGCCATCCCCAGCCTCAGCTTCCCAGGTCGCTGGGATTACAGGCGAGCACCACCACGCCCAGCTATTTTTTGGAACTAGGTCTCACTATGGGCACCATGCGGGACTCGAACCGCGATCCCTAGCCCTGGCCGCTTCATAGGCTGAAGCTTACAAGCACAAGCCACCGTGCCCGGCCTTTCATTTAAATGTTAAGATAATCTTGCCGATTATCTTTTTTTAAAACACAGCTGGGCTTTCAATAGAGACTACTTTGAATTGGTAGATCAACTTTGTGTGTGTTGCGATCTTAAAAGGTCGATCTTAAAAGGTTAAGACTTATGATCCATGAACTTAGGTCTTTTCATTTATTTATATTTTATTTCATTTCTTTCACCAGTGTTTCGCAACTCCCCTTACACGAGTCTAACATATCTTTTGTTAAATCGATAGCTAAGATTTTATTATTTTATTTTATTTTATTTTATTTTATTTTATTTTTATTTTTTTTGAGACTAGTTTCGCTGTTTTTACCCATGGAACCGCAGGCTCCCATTGCCCGTGGTACCACAGACTCAAGCCATCCCCAGCCTCAGCTTCCCAGGTAGCTGGGATTACAGGCGTGCGCCACAGATTTTATTGTTCATTGTGATTACAGCTTGAATTGTCTTTATTTTTAATTCATTTAAATTTTAATTCATTTTTAAATTTTTTTTAATATTCATCACTACCTATAGAAATGTAACTGATTTTTGTATTTTGGACTTACATCCCATAAATGCATTTATTAGTTCTGACAGTTTTTTAGTAGGTCCCTTAGGATTTTTCTATATACAAGATCTTGTCATCTGTAAATAGAGGTAGTTTTGCTTATTCCACTCTATTTTTTTTTTTTTTTGAGACTAGGTCTCACCATTTTTGCCCATGGATCTGCAGGCTCCCGTTGCCCGTGATACCACAGACTCAAGCAATCCCCAGCCTCAGCTTCCCAGGTAGCTGGGATTACAGGCGTGCACCACCACGCCCAGCTATTTTTCCGGACTAGGTCTCACTATGTTGCTCCGCTATGTTGCCCCGAGCAGGACTCGAACCGCGATCCCTAACCTCAGCCGCTTCCTAGGTTGAAGCTTACAGGCAGGAGCCACCGTGCCCGGCTACTTGTTTCACTCTATTCAAATAACTCTTATGTCTTTTGCTTGCCTGGTTACCCCAAATGGAATCTCCAAAACAATGCTAAGTAGAATAGGTGATAGAAAGCAAACACCTTTGTGTTCTTGATATTAGGAAACATCATTTAGTCTTTCACAATGAAATGTGATGTTGGCTGTGGATTTTTCATAGATTCCCTTTATCTGGCTGTGGAAATTCCCAGCACTATTTTTTTTTTTTTTTTGAGCATTCGATCATGGAAGAGCATTGGATTTTGTCAACTTTTTTTCCTACTCTTATTGAAAATATCGTGTGGTTTTTGTTCTTTAGTCTATGAATGTACTATATCGATTTTTGAATGCTCATGGGGATTCCAGATGCCACCTCCGTATTGACGATTCAGGGGCCGACTCATGGGATTCAGCATGTAGTCTTACTCGCAGCTAAGCTTTATGGTAGTGAAAAGATACAAAGCGATAGCAGCAAAGAGAAATATACAGGGCAAAGTCCAAGGGACTGCAGGTACAACTTTCATAATATTGTCTCGGTGACGTCAACGTAGGACACACCTAATTCCTCCAAGTGATAACACTATATGGGAAAATGCCTGCCAAGGAAACTCATTCCACTCTCAGTGCCCAGGTACTCACAGAAGCTGTCATGTAGTCACCCTCTGCTTAGCAAGTGCCAAAATTCCAGACTCCCAGCAGGTATAAGCATAAGTGACATGGGTTGTAAAAACATGTTATATCGGCATGGTATATCATGGTATGTCATCACCCTTACCAGTCCCGAAATCCATGTTCCAGGTGCCAGCCAACCGCCAACCTCACAAGGAGGCATTTCTTTTTTTTTTTGAGACTAGGTCTCGCTATTTTTGCCCGTGGAACCGCAGGCTCTCGTTGCCCGGGGTACCACGGACTCAAGCCATCCCCAGCCTCAGCCTCCCAGGTAGCTGGGATGACAGGTGCGCGCCACCACACCCAGCTATTTTTTTGGAACTAGGTCTCGCTACGGGCCCCAGGTGGGACTCGAACCGCGATCCCTAGCCCCAGCTGCTTCATAGGCTGAAGCTTATAGGCACGAGCCACCATGCCCGCTACAAGGAGGCATTTCTAAAGATAACAGTCTCAAACTCACCATGTAAACTATTTTCTCCACAAAATGTTAAACTAAGCTTCTAGTCTGTGAATACATCCTACTTGTTGGTGGCCTAGAATCCTTTTTATATATTATTGGATTCAGTTTCCTAGTATTTTGTTCAGGATTTTTTGGTGTGTGTCGAAATTCCTAAGGGTCGTTGACCTGTAGTGTTTTTGTTTGTTTGTTTTTTTTCATGTGATGTCTTTGTCTGGGTTTGTTATCAGAGTCTTAATAGCTTCATACAATATTTGGGAAATGTTCTCTCCTCTTATGTTTCTTTGGAAATGTTTGTGGAAGATTGGTGCATTCATTTCATATTGCTACTTTAACAAATTCCAGCAAACTAAGTGATTTGAAATAACACGGATATCTTCCTTCACAATTCTGGAGATTGAAAATAACAAATGAGCCCAAATGATCAAATCAAAGTATAGCAGGGCCATTTTCTTCTGGAGCCTTCAGGAGAGGATCTATTTCTTGCCTCTTTCAATTTGCAAGGCAACTGGTATCTCCTTCCTCTGTGACTCTCCTTCTCTCTTGGACTCTGATTCTTTTTGCTTCTTTCATCACATGTGATTTTATTTTATTTTTTAAGAGACTAGGTCTCGCTGTGTTGCCCAGGGTAGTCCTGAGTCCACGGACTCAAGTGAGCCCTAGTCTCAGCCTCCCAGGTAGCTGGGATTACAGCGACAGGCCAACCACGCCCGGCCCTAAAGTGTTCTCTTATTGATGATTGTTTTCCAATGTGTTACTACTACAAATGACATCAGTGCACCAGGTGCATCTTTGCGAACTTGTAGAACTTTCCATAAGATGTATACTTGGGGAATAGTCTGGAGTTAAACCTGGGAATCTTGATTCTCTTAGGATTCCTCGGTGAGTCACAAGGTTGTAACTCCACGTTTAAGTTTAAGCAATATAGCTGGTGAGCTGGGCACAGCAGGAGAGACTGTAGGTGGGACCAGATCAAAGACAGGTCATCATACCAATCAATGGAAGAAGAAAGCCACCATGAGTGACTGTGACCCCTTGGCAGAATTCCTTGACCAACCACCTGGGGAAGTCTGCCCCTGCAGCAAACCCCTCACCACCATCAGCTGGGACTTGGAGTCCCAAACCCAGATATCAGAACTGTATGGCCGTCGGACATGGTGGCGCGTGCCTGTAAGCATCAGCGTCCGGGGCCAGGGATCTCTGTTTGAGTCCCACCAAAGGCACAGAGCAAGACCTAGTTCCAAAAATATATAGTTGGGCATGATGGTGCATGCCTGTAATCCCAGCTACCTGGGAAGCTGAGGTTGGGGATTGCTTGCTCAAAAAAAAAAAAAAAGTCATCAACAAGGTGTCTTCATCTTCCTAGTTGGGACCAGCTCTGAGAATTTAAAGAGAAATACTCAGTTACCACCATGAAGTTTTGAATTGAAGATTTTTTTTTTTTTTTGGGAGACTAGGTCTTGCTATATTTGTCTGCGGAACCGCAGGCTCACGTTGTCCGGGGTACCACAGACTCAAGCAATCCCCAGCCTCAGCTTCCCAGGTAGCTGGAATTACAGGCACACACCACCATGCCCAGCTATTTTTGGGGGGCTAGGTCTCGCTGTGTTGCCCCAAGCGGGACTCAAATTGCAATCCCTAGCCCCAGCCACTTCATAAAGCTGAAGCTTACAGGCATGCGCCACCGTGCCCAGCTGAATTGAAGATTTTTTATAAGATTTACACTTACACAGATGCACAAACATGCACACACACGTTTGTTGCTATACATTTAACATGCCCCTCACCATCCCCCCACATAACTTTTAGGTGGGCATATGGTTACCTGTTGGCAGCCAGCCGCAAGGTACGAGAAATGAATTCACGAGGAGAGATTTACCCAGCCATGGCTAGGGGCCACGTGGAGATATGGGCCATGAGGCAACTTTATTAACAAAAGGAAGGAGTATTTATAGGAACACAGAGTGAGGGTTTGTTGAATTTTAAAGAAGACAAACACAAACCTGAGAGACAATTAACATTCTGAAGCCTCAGAATAAGTGAGGAAGGGGAGTGTAGACAGGTGGTCACTCCCTCTGATTGAGGGAAGCCAGTGGAGCCACTGCAGTCAGAAGGTCATTGTAGTAAATCAGTCCCCAGTTTCCTGGGAACTGGTCAACGAGAGAGGTTTTCCTTATCTCGTTTGCAATGACTTTTCTGGTTTGCAAATGGCGCACAGCAGTTACCTAGAATTAAAATAAAGCCCCCCAACTTCCTTGCTCTAGATGTGACCCTGCATCTAAACTCTTGCTGGTGGGATATAAGTGGAAGTGTTGTGTGGCAGCTTCCAGGAACAGAAAATGAGAATCTTTGTCATCTTTCCCCAAATTGCTGCCCAAACTGTAGACACTGACGCTTGCTTGAGGAAGAAGGATGCCATGGAGCAGTGGATGGTGAGCTAGAGGTCACCTGAGCAGGGGACTGAGTGGACAGAGCTTCTAGTTCCACTTCCTGACAGCAAGCATCTGCTATTTTCTACTTTACGTGACCTCACTAGAAGAAAATGCTGACTCAGTCAGGCATGGAGGCACGTGCCTATAATCCAAGCACTGGGAGGCAAGAAGACTGGGATTGCTTGAGTTCACAGGTTTGAGACTACCCTGGGCAACATAGTGAGACCTGGTCTAGAAAAAGCAGCTGGGCGTGGTGGTGGGTGCCTGTAATCCCAGCTACCTGGGAGGCTGAGGCTGGGGATTGCTTGAGTCCGTGAAATCAGGACTAGCCCGGGCAATATAGCAAGACTTAGTTTCAGAAAGAAAAAAAGAAAATGTTGACTGATTTGATTTGACTTCACAGCTCATTGGTGGTTCACAGGGGATGGAAGATTTTGTAAGGCAAGTTCCAAGCAAAACAGGGTTAGTAGAAGATCAGTGGCAAATTCAGGCCCTGCT
This sequence comes from Uropsilus gracilis, assembly GCA_004024945.1. Classification (NCBI taxonomy): domain Eukaryota; kingdom Metazoa; phylum Chordata; class Mammalia; order Eulipotyphla; family Talpidae; genus Uropsilus; species Uropsilus gracilis. The sequence continues at coordinate 9,281 of PVHY01027715.1, read as the reverse complement.
TGTGGGCTACCATTTACTATTGTCATGAGTCCCAAAAGATGCCAGGTGATAGGGGGCACCACCCCCCACCCCATCCCCCACCCTGGGTGTCATTGTCTCCTGTTTAAGATTGCAGATATGCTAAAATGTGAGAATGGCCTTAATTTCCTTTCAGAAGGATACAAGGGAAAGGAAGAAAAAAAAAAGTGTGTTTTCTTTGTAACCTAATAATTCAGGAGCTGTTCCTGGAAGGCCGGAAACAAGGGCATATAAAGGGTTTTGAAACAAAGAGAGATTCAATAGAGAGATTCGAGGGAGGATTTGATGGAGATTCGAATTCTGATTTGGGATGCAGATCAGCCATTTTGTCGGATGAAAATGTGAGCCATGAGCTTGGCCGTGTGGCCAAGGCCTGGGGCCTGCAGCCTTCGGCTGGCTCAGGCTGGCAGCATGTGTGCTAAAGGCAGTTAAGAAGTTTGCAGATTTGAACTCCAGGTTGGAGTTTGTTTTGCTGAGTTTAACTTGTGTCTGGGAGAGGCCGTGCGAAAGTCAGGCCTGAAAAGAAAGTGAACTTTGCTGGGTCCAGTACCATGAAGTTTCTTCTACTATGTGGAGGAGGACTAGACGGAGAAGATGGCATGGAGGAGCTGGAGCACGCCAAAGGAGCACACCAAAGGAGCACACCAAAGGAAGATGTCTTCAAGCATCTGGAGATGAACTCTAACTGGCTGATTTTGGTAAGATGATCAGGACTGAGACTGAGGATTTTGGGGCAATCTGGGAAAGGACTTTGGACAATGTTGAGAAAGGTTTGGACAATGTTAAAGTAATCGGAGTTTTAACTACATGTTTCCTTTGTAGTAATTAGGAAATCACTTAGTTAGGAATAAATTACTCTGCACTGATAGTCTTGCTTTGACTTGGAATTTTGGTTGAGAAGGCTGGGGATGGTGGAAGGAACCCATGAGAGTTTAAAAGAGGGCAAAATGAGGCAAACTAGTTTAAAGTTTAAACTGTGTTTCTAAGTTTTTCTTTTTAGGTCTGAAAGAGGGGAAGAAAGCTGAGAGAAGCTAGTAGCTGATTTTTGCATACCAATAGAAGGTGAACAGTGAAAATGCTAACCAACAGCTTGTAGCCTGCTTCCTAGGGAGAGAAGCAGGCATAGGTGTGTCTAGTTAAAGTTAAAGGTAAATGCTCATGAACTGCTAGTAGCCCACTTGTAGAGAGAAGCAGGCAGATGGGTTTCAAGTTCAAGTCAGAAAGTCTTTTTTTTTTCTTTTGCCCAATTTCACAGGTATAGTGACTGAGGCCTGGCTGAGGCTGAGGCGTGGTACCCTGGCAATGTGAGCCTGTGCTTCCAGGGGCAAAAATAGCGAGACCAGGCCGGGCACAGTGGCTCGTGCCTGTAAGCTTCAGCCTATGAAGTGGCCGGGGCTAGGGATCGCGGTTCGAGTGCCGCCTGGGGCCTGTAAGATAGACCTAGTTCCAAAAAAATAGCTGGGCGTGGTGGTGCACACCTGTAATCCCAGCTACCTGGGAAGCTGAGGCTGGAGATTGCTTGAGTCTGTGGTACCCCAGGCAACATGAACCTGCTGTTCCACAGGCAAAAATAGTGAGACCTAGTCTCCAAAAAAAAAAAAAAAAAAAAAATGGCAAGACCAAGTCTCAAAAAAAAAAAAAAAAGAATCCCATAGGAAGACGGGCACTGTGGTATGCCATGTAATCCCAGCTATCCGGGAGGCTGAGATTAGGAATCACTTGAGTCCATGGGTTCAAGACAACCCCAGGCAACACAGCAAGACCTAGTCTCAAAAAAAAAGTCCCATAAGAGATCTCAGGGTGGGCCAGGCATGGTGGCTCGTGCCTGTAAGCTTCAGTCTATAAAGCGGCTGGGGCTAGGAATCATGGTTCAAGTCCCACCTGGGGCCCGTAGCGAGACCTAGTTCCAAAAAAATAGCTGTGCGTGGTGGCGTGCGCCTGTAATCCCAGATACCTGGGAAGCTGAGGCTGGGGATTGCTTGAGTCTGTGGTACCCCAGGCAATGAGAGCTTGCGGTTCCACGGGCAAAAATAACAAGACCTAATTTCAAAAAACAAACAAACAAACAAACAAACAAATAGTTAGACCTGGTCTCAAATAAATAAATAAACAAACAAATAAATTTTAAAAAATAAAGTTATAGGACCAAGAAACCACCAGAATCTGGGCCAGCACAATCCCCAAGCTAATCCCTGCCTCCAAAACTTGCACCAGTGGGCAAGAAGTGGGCCAAGAACTGTGCTGTTCTATCGTTTTTCCCCTTGGCTCTCCTCTCCGGGGCTAGTTGGGGGGATGGAGGCAAGTGGGGGGGAGGGAGAGAGGGAGAAGAGTATGAGGAGGAGGAGAGGGAAGGGGGCGTAAGATCCTTTGGGACAGCAGAGCTGGGGGCTATTGCCAGGTGCAAAGAACAAACCTGCTGCTGGAGAACAATCTTCCTGGCTAGCACCCAGAGGACTGGACTAGCTGCCATGGAATGGGCATCTGCTGGGTGTTTCACATCCTCTTGGTATCAGGTGAGAAAAACAAGCAAAACGGGGTGCTTAACCAAATTTACAAAGGGGAGCAGCTGGCTTTTTAAAGCCAGCCACACACCAGGTTCTTCCCAGCCTGCGCATGCAGTGGCAAGACCACATAAACTTCAAGAGAGAAAAACATATGTATTATTATAAGACAAATGAGACAAGTATCACTGAGGGGTACAAGGGAACCCCTTTGGTAATCTTACCACACAGTCCAGTCTCTAGTCCAAAGAGCACATGGCTGCAGCAGCCACGTGTGTCCACAACACGGTGGCTGCCCCACCTTCAGCCGGATGCAGGGGTTAAGATGGCGCTGCTGCTCCTTCAGAAACAGCTCCACTCCCTCCAAGCCAGAAGAAGCCAAGATGGCATCACCGATCCTTCTCCAAAAGCAGGAGATTCAAATCCAAGACCAGGATGATGTCGTTGATATTTCTCCAAAAGGCACAGCTCCGACTCCAAAGTGTTCCGACATCAGCAAAACTCACTCGATACAGCAACACAGCAAGCACTTCAGACGTCTCACATTGAAAATGACAACACAGCCAACTCTTCCTCAGTTCTCCAGAAGACTCCCAAACTTCGCAGTTTCAAAATGAAACCAAGTTTCCAAGTACCACGTTTCCAAGACTGCTCACACAGGTCACAAGTTTCTCCAACATTCTTCCCTGGGCTCCTCACCGGCCTGGCCTGGGGATGGACGCCCACAGCTTGGCTTCCTTCCCTCCCCTGCTGCCCCACATGGCAGCAGCAGCTCTGAGGCCTCCAGCCTCCCTGCTGCTCCTTTTTGCACCTTCCTTCTTCATTCTCTTCTGTTCTGTTGTCCAGACAGAGGCAGTTTCCTTGTCTTTTTCCTCTGTCTCCTCCCTGATCTCTTAATCCTCTTTTCTCAAGAAAAGGCTTAACTTCCCTTCTCCAAGACTCCATTCACCAATGAAAAATAGCTGCTATTTTAACGCAGCACCACCAGTACTGGGGGTGGGGGGGGGCACAGCTCCCTAACACTCTCACTTTCCGAGTGTCTTTTTCATTGTGATTAGCTGGTTCCTACTTCACCAGTATGTATATTGCTGCAGCCAGAAGGTGGCTGAGCTTTGTACCCACAATCCTCTGCGCTGGTCTTAGACACCACAAAGGACCAGGATTAAGTCCCTCAACTGAATCTGGCATTACCCAAGCTGGAGGGGCCAGTGTCAGGGACTGCAGTCTTCCTCTGAAGTCCTGAGCAAGGGGCTGATGGGAAGGGGCTGGAGAGAAGCCGCCGTGTTGAGAATCTTTAATAGAGATGCTTGTGAGCTTCTCTGCCTGGATGGCGTTGCTGAGACAAGCACCCCACTGTGTGGTGGGTGCCCCCTGGCCAGGAGCTGCAGCTTCTCCATCTTGCCCCACCGGTCGATAACTGCACCTTGCCGGGCGTGGTGGCACATGCCTGTAATCCAAGCGCTTTGAGGCAAGAGGCCAGGGATCGCTTGAGTTCGCGGGTTTGAGACGACCCCAGGCAACATAGCGAGACCTGGTCTCAAAAATAAATAAACAAACAAATCAAAATAACTGCACCTTCTCCCTCTCTCCTGTTGGTTAGAATAAATTGTTTTTGGGGAACGGGGTAAAATTGGGGGAGGGATGGACACAAGGGATAAAGATGATGGTTCACAGGTGACAAGATGGTGGGAGAACCCTGGGGTATACAATGATGTAATATGTGCAATCAATAAAAACAAAGGAACTGCAAAAAATAGTGTGTGTGTGTGTGTGTGAGAGAGAGAGAGAGAGAGAGAGAGAGGGTTATTTTTTGCTGCAACAAAGACACTTTTGGCTGGTTGAGGTACCTGTCTTTAATCCCAGCCTTAGGAAGCAAAGGCTAGGAATCGCTTGAGGCCGCGAGTTCGAGACTACCCTAGGCAGCATAGAGAGATCTAGTCTCAAATAATAGCCGGGCATGATGACACGCACCTGTAATCCCAGCTACCTGGGAGGCTGAGGTCGGGGATTTCTTGAGTCCATGGTACCCCAGGCAATGTAAGCCTGCAGTTCCATGGGCAAAAATAGCGAGACCTAGTCTCTAAATAAACAAATAAAATAAAATGAAAGACATGACTTAGTCACATGTTAATAGAAATATGCATGTTTGTTTTAATGACACTATTAGGTGATATACACAACTACACATATTTGATATACACAAACTTAACAGTTTTGACATGTACGTACGCATGAAACTGTCGCCACAATCAAGACCATGAACATATCTGTGATCCCTTTCCAAAACTTCCTGTCTTCTCTAGTTTCCCCTTCTTTCCCCTCCCTCCCTCACCCCCTCACCAGCTAATCACCCATCTATCTGGTACTGTATATTAGTTTGCTTTGTTTACAATGTTACTAAGTTCATATATTAACTACAATACATATTATACATACTGTAATGTGTTATAAAATGTATACAAGTCCATCAATATGTAAAATAAATCCATGTATAAGTATAATATACACTCCTCTATACCCACGAATTATTTCAATATTCATCTATGTGATTGTATGTATCAACAGTTTATTTTTTTTTATTGTTAAATTATATTCCAATGTAGAGATGTACCAGTATTTATTCATTCACTTACTGATGTACATTTAGGTTGTTTCTAGTTTTGTTTTCTTTTTACAAATAAAGTTGCTTGAAACAGTCAGTATTTGTCTTTTTTGTTTTTGTTTTTGTTTTGAGATTAGGTCTCCCTATTTTTGCCCATGGAACCACAGGCTCACGTTGCCTGGGGTACCATGGACTCAAGCAATCCCCAGTCTCAGCTTCCCAGGTAGGTGGGATTACAGGTGCACACCACCACACCCAGCTTTGTTTTTTGGGGACTAGGTCTCGCTGTGTTGCCCTGAGCGGGACTCAAACCCTGATCCCTAGCCCCAGCCGCTTCATAGGCTGAAGCTTACAGATATGAGCCACCATGCCTGGTGGAACAGTCAGTATTTGTATGAATGTTTCTTTTCTCTTGAGTAAATACCTCAAGGTTTTGTTTCACTTTTTTACTAAGTAAAATATACATGGAATAAATTCTTTTTTATGGCAAATTAACATAAAGTTTGCCATTTAAGTGTTTGCCATTTAAGAGTGAGTTTTAAGAACTCACTCGCCTTAAGTACATTCATATTGTTGAGCTAACTTCACCCTATGTATTTCTAGAAACTTTTCATCATTTCAAATAGAAACTCTGTACCCATTACACTATAGCTCCCCATTCTTCCCTCCCCCAGCCCCTGAAACTAACATTTTACTTTCTGTTTCTGTGGACTTAGCTACTGTAAATAACCCCAACAGAAGAGGAATCACACAATATTATTATTATTTTTGAGACTAGGTCTCCCTATATTGCCCCAGGTAGTCCCAATCCTGTGGACTCAAGCAATCCCCCGCCTCAGCCTCCCAGGTAGCTGGGGTTACAGGCACCCACCACAGCAGCTGTCTCCCACAGTACTTTTGCCTTTGCATCTGACTTTTTCATTTAACATACTGTTTTCAAGGTTTGCCATGTTGTAGCAGGTCTCAATACTTTGTTCCTTTCCGTGGTTGAATAACATTCCATAGTATGGCTATTTCACATTCTTCTATTCTCTGATCAACTGTTCATCAACATTATTCCAGTTCCACTTTTTGGTGCTTATGTATAATATTCCTATGGATATGGGCATACAAGTATCTGTTTGAGTTCCTATTTTCCATTCACTTTTTTTTTTTTTTTTTTGAGACTAGGTCTTGCTATTTTTGTGTCGCAGGTTCATGTTGCCCAGGGTACCACAGACTCAAGCAATCCCCAGCCTCAGCTTCCCAGGTAGCTGGGATTACAGGCGCACACCACCATGCCCAGCTATATTTTTGGGGGACTAAGTCTAGCTATGTGCCCCCGGTGGGACTCGAGCCACGATCCCTGGCCCCAGCTGCGGCTTCCTAGGCTGCCGCTTGCAGGCATGCGCCACTATGCCCAGCCTTCCATTTTCTTGAGGTACATACCTAGAAGAACTGTTGGAGCATATGTTTGACTTTTCAAAGCAGCACCAATTTCCTTCTGAGTGAAAATGCATACTGTTAATAAATGTGTGGAGCAGCAGTGTAAGCTGGGTAAATTGCATTCCATGCAAACTGGGATGAATCATCATCTTTCGTACATAATGATTTATGGGGAGAATGTGGCAGAAAAAATCTATTTCCCTATGTCTGTTCTCTATGTTGTCTATAAAATTCAGGTGCACACATCATGAGCATGCAGAATGAAATCCGTATTTCCCAGCCTGCCTTGCAACAAGGTGGTAGGTCACCAAGTTATGGGGGTGAAGCTTCTGGAAAGGTCCTCACAGGATGAACATATCTTTCCCCTTTCCCTCTCTCCTGACTGGAATGGAAAAGTGATGGGTAAAGATAACTTGGGAGAGGAAGATGTACCCTCCATAACAAGGAAGTAGAGGAGGGCTGAGCCCCTTAATGCCAGCTGGACCACTTGCATTTGCTGGACAAAGAAACCTGGTTTTGTGTTTGGAGCTTCTGATCCTAAATCTTTTTTTTTTTTTTTTTTGAGACTAGGTCTCGCTGTTTTTGCCCGTGGAACCGTAAGCTCTCGTTGCCTGGGGTACCACAGACTCAACCCCCAACCTCAGCTTCCCAGGTAGCTGGGATTACAGGCGCACGCCACCACGCCCAGCTATTTTTTTTTGGAACTAGGTCTCACTATGGGCCCTTAGTGGGACTCGAACCACAATCCCTAGCCCCAGCCGCTTCCTAGGCTGAAGCTTACAGGCACAAGCCACCATGCCCAGCCTGATCCTAAATCTTAAAGATACTCTTAGCAGCTAATCACTGACAATTCTCTAAACGGGATAGTCATTACTGATTTTTTTTTGAGACTAGGTCTCACTATTTTGCCTGTGGAACTGCAGGCTCACATTGCCCATGGTACCACAGACTCAAGCTATCCCCAGCCTCACCTTTCCAGGTAGCTGGGATTACAGGCGTGCACCACCACGCCCAGGTATATATATATAATTTATTTTTTTTGGAACTAGGTCTCGCTATGTTGCCCCGGGAGGGTCTCGAACCGCGATCCCCAGTCCCAGCCGTGCTCCATAGGCTGAAGCTTACAGGCACGAGCCACCGTGCCCAGCTTATTGACCCTTTCTCATGGAGGTTCTTCCACACATCTTTGCTGACGCCCTTTTGGCTTCTAAACTTCTTCTAGACTGTTTCTTCTCCATAGTCCACACATCCATTCATGTCCCTGCCTTAATGGGAAAAATAGGCAGAAGTAGAGCGAGAGGATGAGACTGGGGCGAGAGAACAGGCCCAAAGGGATTTCCACAAATGAACATCAACAGCAAGTTCAGGTAATGAGCAGCTCCAGAGCACCTAAGCCATGGAGACCTGCTCTTTTACCAGCTGTGATAGCTGCTGTACTATGCTAGGAGTCACTGGATCAGATAGGGTTAAGTTTGACTAGCAGAAGTGGAAAACTGAAAATAACAGTGGTTATTTTTTTTAATAATTAATTTTATTAATTTTTTTGTTTTGTTTTGCTGTTGTTTTTGAGACTAGGTCTCGCTATTTTTGCCTGTGGAACTGCAGGCCCATGTTGCCCGGGGTACCACGGACTCAAGCGATCCCCAGCCTTAGCTTCCCAGGTAGCTGGGATTACAGCCATGCGCCACCTCGCCCAGCTAATTTTTGGGGACTCGGTCTCACTACTGGCCCCAGGCGGGACTCGAACTGCGATCCCTAGCCCCGGCCGCTTCATAGGCCGAAGTTTACAGGCACGAGCCACCGTGCCTGGCCTGAACCATCATCTTAATCTCTTTGCCCATCCCTTCCCCTTTCCCTCTGCCTCCTCCTCCCCTCTTTTACTCTATGCTTCAGTTCTGCTGACAGTTTTAAATTTTTCTTATCCATTTTGTTTGTTTTTGTTTTCTTGTTTTTGAGACTAGGTCTTGCTATTTTTGCCCATGGAACTGCAGGCACCTGTTGTCCTGGGTACCATGGACTCAAGCAAAACCCCAGCCTCAGCTTCCCAGGTAGCTGGGATTATAGGTGCACGCCAACACGCCCAGCTAGTTTTTTGGAACTAGGCCTTGCTATGTTGCCCTGAGCAGCACTCGAATGGCGTGTGATCCCTGGTCTCTGCCGTGGTTTCTTAGGCTGCTGCTTACAGGCATGCACCAACATGCCCGGCCTGTTTGTTTGTTTTCCCTACATATGAATGAGACCATCCAGCATTTCTCTTTTTCTTTCTGGCTTATTTCCACTAACAAGATTCATTCTAAGTCCATCCCTGTTACTGCGAATGACATGGTTTTTTTTTTGTTTTTGTTTTTTTTTTTTTGAGACTAGATCTCGCTATTTTTGCCCATGGAACCGCAGGCTCTCGTTGCCCGGGGTCCAACAGACTCAAGCCATCCCCAGCCTCAGCTTCCCAGGTAGCTGGGATGACAGGCACGCACCACCACACCCAGCTATTTTTTCGGAGCTAGGTCTCGCTGCGGGCCCCAGGCGGGACTCGAACTGAAAGTGGGTAAAAAGACTTTCTGACTTGACTTAACTGGATAGCGCTATCTTCCTGCTTCTCTCTACAAAGCAGGCTACACACTCTTCATTAGCATTTTCACTGATCACCTTTACCATTGATATGCAAAAGCCAGCCAACTGCTCTCTGCTTTCAGCTCCAAAAACTGCAGAAAAGAAAAACTTTAAAACACAGTTTA
>PVHY01027714.1:0-15970 GCA_004024945.1 Uropsilus gracilis | reverse complement strand
AAAAAATTAATTATTTTAGATTTCATACAACTTATGGTTGTTGATCCCCTTGGGAATGGCCCCACTTCCCCTGTATCCCCCATCTCCGGTCTCTCTGCCCCCTTTCTCATTGCTGTCTGCGTCATCCTTCTTGCTGGCTGTTTTGTTTTGTATCCCATTTTGTTGCTTCACTTTGTGTTTCAGGATTTTGACTTAGGGAACCTGACTTCCAGCTTTTGTCAAGAGAGGTTCCTTGATGGGGACTACCATCAGCAGATGGTTGGTCTGGTTGGTCTCCTTGGTCTTGGTTTGCAGCTCTGCTGTGGGGCTGCTGCCCAAAATCTAGAGCCTTCCTCCTGCTGTGGAAAAGGGGTGTACCTTGCTTTTGCTGAAGGTATCTCTGAACCAGGATTTTGGCTCCCAGCCCCCAGTGGTGTTGTAGGTATAATTCTGATAGGTCATCGCTATAACTAGTCTCACAGTCCTGTGTGTGGTGGTTCTCTTCATGCCCTTTTTGGATCCTACCCAGGAGAAGTGTTTGTTCAAGGCCTTTATTCATACCCCTCACCTCTTCTGGATCTGGATTATTGGGGCTTTCCTCATTCCTGATGAGGACTGATTGGAATGGGAATAAACTAGAGGGGGTCACATCCTCCCCCCCCCCTCCAACGCCCACGCATGCTCCAGAATGGTGTCCCCACCGGTGGCCTGGCCACACTTGCTGTTCAGGCCTTGTCCAGTGCCTGCGCACAACTCTCCACTCTCCTCACCCGATTTCCTTGGGACAGAGCCCCACCCATTCCCACACAGTAGTCAGGGAAGTGGCGAAGGAATGACACATGCAGGTGGTGGCAGCTGCGGCTGCCAGCAAAAGCCTGGTGGCCAAAGTACAGGGTGTCTCTTGAGTTTGCTGTGTCAGTAGTTCAGGCCTACGCGGTTCTCACCTAGTCATTTTAAGGGGCCATTGATAATTACTTAGGCCTGTTATTTCCTAATGGATTACAAAATGTGATATTCTGATTTTACAAATCCTTCTTAAAAGCAAAACTTTTCCTTATCAATCAATAACACTGGTACTGACATAGTTATTTCTCTCTTACTTTTCAGAACAATTAATTGGTTACCTAGTGACAAATTAGTTTGTGTATGTAGAGGAGACATTGCTATCCAGTTGAACTCAAGAATTGTTTAAAAACATCATTTATAAGCTTGGATTCATTGCAATAACAATTTTGATGCTCAAAACGCTCCATTTTTGTCTAGTGTTTCAATTTACTCCTTAATCCAGTCATTTGTTGATAGGCACTTAGACTGCTTTCACATCTTAGCTAGTGTGAATAATGCTGCAGTGACCATGAAGGTACATATACCATTTCAAATTAGTGTTTTCAAAGTCTTCAGATACATACTAAGGAGTGGAATTGCTCTATCATGTGATATGAAAGGCAGTATTATTATTCTTCAAAACAATGGGAAGAATAGAAATACTTGCTGTAAAAGTTAATGGAAGGCTATCGCAGCTCATTAAAGGGAGAGTTACTAATAATTCAATACTTTTAAGTTTAGGGGTCCTCCCCAAGGAATGAACCCCAGTGAGTGAAGGTACTGACTGAGGGCATCAGGACCCCAGTGAGTGAAGGTACTGACTTGAGGGAATCAGGAAAATGATGTGACACAAAGATTAGTGATAGTACTTGACTTATAAAAGGAATTCCAGTGTTGTTTTTTTTTCCCACCCCTTTCTTAAATGTATCTTTTTCTTATTGATCTCCCTCTTTCTTCTGTTTTATGGAACTATTTTGGTGTGATGAGTTTTACCATTTAGTCTTAAGATTACAAAATATCTAGGGAGGCAGGTGTTGCGTTCACTAGAAGACCACCACCACCATATTAAGAGTGAATGGTGGAAATTTGTGTCTTTCAGGGAAGAGATTAAATCTATTCTGTGTAAGAGACAACTGCTTGTTGCTATATGTAAATATCAACACTGGCATAAAGATGGGTGTGTGTGTTGAGCAGCCAGTGGAGGGTCCTGGGGTGGTTATATTCTCTTAGCTCTATATTAACTTGTTGGTGTTTCCTCCTCACTGTTGTGGCAGGCAGGAGATCAACAAGCTACATTTCCTGAACTCCCTGCTGTCTGATTTGTCTAGTTTTACTTTGAGAGGCACTACTGAGGTACTGAAAGGTGAAAGGAAGGGAAACCAATGTTTTTCTTATACCTTCCAGTAGTGTCACAAGTCATGGTGGTCATGGCAGCAGAAGGAACAGTAAGTATGGTGGCAGCTGGAGGGACAGTTCTGGCACTGATGGTAATAGCACAGTGGTGACTGATTGGCTTGACAGTGTATCTGGCAGCTGGGTTCAACAGTAGCTGCCTCAATGGCACAGTGATGTGGATTCTGGCTCACATCATTTCTTCTTTTGGCTCCCTAAAGTGTACAAATTAGCTTTTTTCCTATAGTTACTATTCTTCAGATATACTTACTTTTCCTATTTTACCCCTTCAGTTCTCTGAACACCTGTCATAAACTTCCAGTCTTAAATTCCTTTTGTGTGAAATACTTAGATTTCTACTCTCCTGATGGACATTGATGTACTACTTCCAAAGCAGGTCCTCAGACAGGATGAAGATACCTCTTTAAGTGTCCTACAGATTAAACGTAAAATTTGTAGATAATTCAGTACTGTGTATAGTAGCACAGAAGTTCAAGGAAGGTTGAAAAGCAAGGGAAATCCAAAGGATGAGGAAAGCCGCTTGTGTTCAGCTTGAAGAGAGCAGACAGATGAGAGAGGCAGAGAACACAACAGACTTCCCCTCAGAACTTTAAGATTTTTTGAAAATCAGAGTAAACTATGTGTAATGTTAGCTTTACCATTCCAGCCATATTTAAGTGTACAGTCCATTAAATTATACAATCATGACCTTATTCATCTTGTAAAACCCAACCCTCCCCAGCAAACTCTTCAATCCTCAGAACCCCCTCCAAGCCTCTGGTAATTACAATACTTCCCTTTAAAAAAAAAGTATAATGACATATGGTAGTATATAATATTTAGATGTACAACGATTTGATATTTGTAGATTTTATGATATAATATCTCAATAAATCTAGTTAACACCCATCATCATACATAGCTACAATTGTTTTCCTTGTGATGAGAACTTTTAAGATCTACACTCCAAAATTACTTGTATTACTATTGTCACCATGCTGTACATTGTATCACCATGAATTATTTTTGACCCCTTTACCCATTTTACTCAAACCCTTGTGATCAGTGGCTACTGATGTATTTTGTTATCTATAAGCTGTTTTGAGTCCACAATGAAGACAGATCACACAGTATATTGTTTTTATTCTTAATTCCCTCAAATTCCTGCCAAGTGGTTGCAGATGGTAAAATTTCTTTTTTAATGGCTGAAGAATATGTGTATATTGTCTGTATATATGTATTACGGCCATACCACCCTGAACGCGCCCGATCTCGTCTGTATATATGTAAGTACTTACATAATTTTCTTTTAGTTGTTTGCCCATGCTTTAGTGGTGTAACTTATCACTTCAAGAGTTTGCATTTTTTTTAGATAAATAGCTAGATGTGGCATACCTGGAAATTCAGATGGTAGTTCTATGTTCTTAATAAATCTGCTTGCATAGGTTGTACCAATTTATATTCTCACCAACAGCACAAAAGGGTTCCTTTTCTCCCATATCTTTGTTGATGCTTACTTTCTTTTCTGTATGATAGCAGTCATTCTAGCAGGTGTGAAATGCTAGCTAAGGATGGTTTGGATTTGAATTTTCATAATAAGCGGTGTTGAGCATCTTCTCATGTAGTTGACCATCTGTATGTCTTATGTATGTGTATCTATTCAGATTCTCTGCCTACTTCTTAATTGGATTGCTTATTTCTGTAATTGAGCGGTACAAATTCTGGTTAGTAATTTCTTATTAGATATAGTTGGCACATATTTTTCCCCTTTTAGTTTGTTGCCTTTTCATTTTGTTGATATTGTTTGCTGTGTAGTTTTTTAGTTTGATATTATCACACTTGATTTTTGCTTTTGTGGCTGGTACTTTTGGTGTAAAATCCAAAAATTATCACCAAGAATGTCAAGGAGCTTATTACCTAAATTTTTTCCAGAAGTTTTATGGTTTTAGTTCAAGTCCAACTGACTGCTTTCCCAACACCACCTACTGCAGAGGGTATCCGTTCCTCATTGTATATTCTTTATCGTTTGCCATTGGCCGTACGTTTGTGGGCTCATGCCTGGAATATGGAATAGTCTATTCCATTGAGTTATGTGTGTTCTTATGCCAATACCAAACTTTTTATTATTAAAGCTTAGTAGAATAATTTGAGATAAGGGACCATAATACCTCTAATTTTGTACTCTATCCAGGAATGCTTTGGCTATTTGGGGTCTCTTGTGGTACTCCAGATAGGGGAACATAATGAATAGAAAAGTGGAGGGAGAAAGCAGATAACATAAATGTCCAATCCCTTAGGATTGCTGCCCTGAATTTCTAAAAGTAGATCTCAGATCTCTGCTCAGGAACAGAAAAAACAATTTTGATGCCAATTTCTCCTGCTACATAACTTTAAGAGGCTCACAGAATCAGAGGGAACTTTTCAAGAGACAAATCTGTTGATAGTCCTTTTGTAGTGCTCACTCAAGCTAATCCTAGGAAATCCTTTGCTACATGTGGCCAAGTTCTTATATCTGTTTTAAGGTAAAATGTCTTGCTCCAACCCAGATGCTGATTCTATTCTGCAGATTCAGAAAATTTTATTACCACAGCATGCAAAAGTAAAGAAAAAGGTTGCAGAATCCTGTGGAGGATCCTGGAAGGTACCATAAAGAGATGGTAAATCACTGTTCAGGGGAGCCAAAATTATGAGATTCCTACATGGGAACTATATGCCATATTAAGATAACATAGACAGAGAAAACAAGCTCCAACTGTAGGCCAACTATTGCTTACAGCAGACACCGATTTCTTAAAAACCTTTAAAATTTCAAATATACACAAGTATGTGTGTGGTGAAGCTCACTGAACTTATTTCTGAACTCTAGCAACTATCAGCGCATGATCAATTTTATTAATATTCCTTCCTTGTTAATTTTTGAAGTTAAAAAATATTTCTTTCACAATACTCAGTTGGCAAGCATGGATTTTGATCATTTGGGTTCTCAACTGGACAACTGCTAACAGTATGTTCCAGAGTGGTAACAGGAACTTAAGATACTCTCCTTAGCAATACATATGGGAGACAGCATGCATTTTCATGTATTCTAAATTTGTAACCTATGAGATTTTATCTTATTCTTCCTAATTAGCTTTTTGGTCTTGGAAAGGTTTCTTTTGTGATGAAATGCTGGCATCTTGGTCAGCAGATTTTGAGACACGTCCATGTCAAACAACCTGAATTTCAGGCTCCATTATTTTTCAGTGACATTCCTCTGATAGGAAGCACACTAATCCCATAATCACTATTTTAGGTCAAACTAACTTTTACTTCTGCGTGGATTCTCTTTTGCTTGCATATTTCAGTGTTGCTTCATGTGTCTCCTCATTAAGACCACTGGAGATCCTATACAGAATTCCCTGCCCAGCGTCTAAGGATCCGGTAATGTACTCATATTCTGCCCTGTCAGTTCTATTTTCCATGTCGCCTTAATATGCTCTGTTTTATTGAGTCTAAACTTCATAGCTAGGCTACAGTAACTGTTTTTCAGTTGATGTATATGCATAATACTGAAATATATGTACATATCTAAAAATTTACTAGCAATTTGATGACCCACTCAAAACCGAAGGCAAAGTACCTTAAGATTTTTTGATGTCTTCCAGGAGATAAAATGCTCCTCACCCTCATTAGCTAAAGATAGACTACAACAAATAAGCTGCAAACAATCACCAGTTTGGCATGAAACCCAAAAAGGCTATTTGTTCACTAATCAGGTCTTAAAACAGCATTTAGTCAGGCATCTGGAGAGGACTTTATTTTACATCTATCTCTCTCTCTCTATCATCTATCTATCTATCTAGAGAGAGAGAGAGTATATATAAAGGACTTTATATAAAAGCATAGCTCTTACATTAACTCACTTGTAGGATTAACAGTATCTCTTCCACACAGCAGATAAGTGAGGCTGTCACTAGAGCCTGTGGTCAGGTGGGAGTGCACAATGTGGTGTGACTTCTGTGACCCAATAGTTCCAGCAAAGCGTGAGTACTGCTGCAGTGAGAACACTTGCGCCACAACGCAGGTGTCAGCCATGTGATGCGTAATGTAAGTATCAGGTGTGATGAAGGGGATGTCAGGCTAGGGTTTCTGCCCTCATATCCAGGCAGAATCAAAGGTGCAGATGGTACCTAATAATATTAAGCACAAGAATTAGTTTTGACTGAGATTGTAAATCTTAAATCACTGACATTCCATACCAGTTCGCCAGGTTACTCACTGCATACTGGAACTGACCTGAGTTCTTCCTGCTCTTTTTTTAAATGAGTCATTTGTATTTAAATGGCTCAGCTGTAAAAGGTCAGAGGTTATGCTTAGATGCAACTGGGTTTAAGTTCTGATGGGTGGGTAAGATTTTGAGCATGATGGAGCATTAGGAAGGAAACAGCATAACCAATGGCAAAAGAAAAATCTTAGCTATGATGTGTTTCTCAAAGTTAAGTGGAGCAGAGGATGTGAAGATGAATAGGGAACATTAGGACTGGAGCCCTTGAATACATTACACAGCATGGGATGCAGAGATCAAAGGCTTCCTGTGGATAGTGAGGGCTATGTGGTAAGTGTAGTAAGACAGTCTACTGTACCTTACTAGAAATTCACCATTGAGGGTTAATGTATAGCTTCTGTATCTTTTGCAAGCACAATCTACGGGATTAGAAATTCCTAAACAGGTATACACTCAGTTACATACTTCTTTAAAATGTCAGTAACTACTAATAGGAAACGTCTAAACCTTAAGTCCTCCCATTAGAAACAAATTTCAAGAACCTATTACTTAAGGGTGACATGCTACCTCTGTGCACAGATGTATGGGCACACATTTGTGTCATGCATATAGTTTTGCTTATGGGAAGTTGTCCAAGGATTGTCTTGGTTTTTCTAAGTGAGGTAATCACACCAATGATTACCCTTAGTTTTATAAGTAAAATATCAATCCAGAATTTGGTTTGGCCCTGCTGATGCTTTCATCAGCTAAAGTTACAACTGATAAAACTAACCTGGCTTTACTGAGATGATGGCATTTGCTAGGCTTTATAGCTCTATCAGTTACTACTCACATTGCATTTTAAAATGAGTTTATTAAAGAATGGTCTTAGGAAGGCAACATTTGATTTGTCATTTAAAAAAATTCTATTTCTTCATGCTGTATAATAAAGATTATGTGAGAGGTTACACAGTTATAAGCTGCTCTCTACTGGAATTCAAATATATAGCACAGTGTGGTCATTCCTGCAGTGCTAGAATAAATAAGTCTCTTCTGTGCTTCTCTTCAAAATGATGAATACTAGCAGAAGATGTCATAAAAAAGCCTTTTGTTCCTATTCATTCTGTAGTATTGGAGCCAGTATCTAGGAAACAGGATAAAAAAGGTAAATTCAAGAGGCACTATAAATATTTTAAGAATATCTTAAAACACATAGAACTAAAACATTTAAGGCAGAGTGAAAAAAGGTGCTATTCTCTGTATTTTTGTCAAAGCTGTTCCCAAATTTTATGTGATCAGAAAAGAATTTAATTTTTGGTGAGAAATGAGCCAATTTTTTTTTCTGCTGATGTACATACGACGTAGTCAACATTTTTTTCTTTGAAGATCAATTCACTGAGACAAGTTCCTCAAAAGTGATGCAACAGGTGATCAAAATTGAGTCTGTTTCCAATGCTTAATATATTCCATCTGTACTTTCTAATAACTTATTCAACAGTAGTGGTCTATGTTGTTAGCCTATAATCGCAAACCCATCAGAATGAGTTAATGTTCAAATTCTATGTACTGAACTACTGTGAAAGGGCAGTTTCAGACCTTCTGCCTGAAAAAGCTTTAAAAAAAAAGACTACACCCATGAAAAGTGACATCTCTGCAAAGTGTATATATGCCTTACAACAAAATATATATTAAGACTGAGTATGGAAAGACATAAGCAAAAAGCCCAAGAAATGTAAGCTATTTCTACATTTCTCCTCATACTTTTCAGAACTAGCTAGCTGCCTTAAAAACTTACACACTTCAGATCATAAAGTATATATTTAAAATACAAAGATGTATTATGTTTTTAAAAAACAAGCTCCTTGGTCTGTTGTGGAAAATAAATCACTTTTAAATATAAGATGTATTGGTGTCCAGCAACATAGAAACCATAAATAATGAAAACTAAAAAGTTCCTTGAAAAGGTATGAAGACTGCTAAATACCTCAGGATTATACCTGAAACAGAAGAAAACTTTGTTTATTTGTAGGGGAAAAAGTTTCAGTTGGTAGAAATAGTTTATAAGTGATATGAAATGTTTAAACCTAAAGTCATCAAAAGTACTCTTTCTGAGATCTGGAATTAAAAAAACTAGAAGCCAGGTCTCTAGCTGGACATGAATAATTGGCCAATCCCTCTCAATTTCAGATGAAATTTTTCTAAAGACTCAGGAAAACAAGACTTCACACATAGCTTTGCTTTCATAGTAGTTAGGGGAACACTTACTTTTACCATCACAGGCTACAATTTTCACTTTATCCACTTTAATAAGTTCTGTCACCTCTCTGAATTCAACATCATTCAATACAAAAGTCCACACATTATCGCAGAATCTGTATGTATTTAGAGAGCCCTTTAAAACAAAACATTTAGACACACCATGAAAAGTCTTTTTCCCCAAAGCAATGTAAGAACTCAGGTGTATGATTAATATACCTAAACTTTTTCTTATTTTTCATCCCATCTTTGTTTCTTTTAAAAACCGAATAAATTGGTTAGAATCTATAGCAGCTTACCTGGATCTGAAGAAAGCTGAATGAAAGTTTTGAATTTGTATTCCTACTACCCTCATGTGGCTAATTTATCTTGCTTTTAAAAAATGCTTAAGTAGAACTTCAAATGTATGTAATTTGCTCAAAGTTTCCTGGAAGAGTTCATCTAAATCCTGTGACTTACTATGACATGATGGTCTATTCATTCTTCTAATGAATAGTAAATTTTCTTTTCTTTTATAGGAACAGAACTATATACCTGAACAGTAAAAGGAAATTTCTGAAGAGAGTGGCAAAAGTGCTAGGCTACCAACAAAATACAGTTCAAAGCTGTACACATATACACACAAACCTAGAATACAAATGTTGGTCTCTGCATCTGTCTTTAAAAGGTAGAACTAGCAGGACTTGACAGTTGGATATAGATACAGTGGTATAGGGAAAGAGGAGCTTAAGAACAAAGTATCAATAGCATGCTGTTAGATTTAGCAACAAATAACTTAGCAAGAGATGTTTTAGTGGGATGGTGGGATTAATGCATTAAAAAAGGCCATAAAAGTTTTGAAAAATGTTATCTTCTCTTTGCATAAATTCTGAGTCTTTACAAGGTCAAACAATGTTTCATTTTTGACATACCTAAATTTGTATGTAATCAATGATGCTGTAAGTGTAGGTGACTGTTATATCCAAATTGGTAATAGTAGTTGTGTAAATTTGAACAAGACATGTCATTGGGATGCATGCTATGTGAATATTCAACTTTCAAAAATATGTTGAAACTATTGTAGTATAAACGTATTTCATCTATTTTGCTGTTAAATTTCACGTAAAGCTATTTTTTTAGACTATTGGTGAAGTAGAATCCTTAATAGTAAATAACCTTTATTCTGTTTTAATTCCATAATGAAAATTAAAAACAATGAAGTTTAAGATGTTTTCTATATAGTATTCTAAAAGTCCCTCCTTATGGTAACATCAGTTACTTGAACAAAGTCAAATATCCAGTCATTTGATGAAATAATAGTAAAGTTAAAAGACTTCAGTAAAAATATTTTGATGTTTAATGAATTTCAATATATAAATTATTAATTCTAGCTCTAAGTTACACAGAGTTCCAGATGATGGGATGTGGCAATGTGTTTTTGAAAATTAGATCTATTTTTTTGTGCCTTATTTAAACTTTTGCTACGCTAAGCAGAAGTTATTTGGGAACATTCTAGACGTAAAACTGATTAAGTTTATGTAACAGGGGAGGGTAAATCATGGCAAAGGCAAGAATAAAAAAGTATCTGGTCAAACATATATAGCTTTTGAAAAAGTAGACAAATTTTCAAAACACTATGCAAGAAAAATGAATTGTCAAATCATGCTTAATTTTATAAATAGATCCAAATTATAAAGCTATAATGTTAAACTAGAATATTTTTTGACCTTAGGAGCCCTACGGGCTCTGGTAAGCAGATTTCCTGCAAAGTTATGTATCCTATGGATCTATCTAGAACTAAAGATCAGATTTTGGATGACAAACTAGGTGGGTATAGTATATGGTCACAGAAAGATAAAGCAAACTGATTTTGCAAGAATTCAGTGATATACTTGTTACTCTAGATGAATTTTAGATATGTGAAATAAGACTGGTAACTGGGTCCTTTTCTCTCTTGCTCTGTTTTCACAACAATGTGTTGTATGTAATGCAATGAAATGTTGAATAAATTTTATTTTTTAATAAATGATAGATTTTTCCTCAAGGGTTTTGTGTCACTTGTGAGAACAAAAGACTGAGGGTCTTTAAATGAAAATTAATTTATTCTTTACCTATATAGATTTTCACATATTTTAACTTTCAACAAGCATATTAAAGAGTTGATAATACCAATTATTGTATGCTATTAACATGGCTTGCTTACTATTCAACATAATTCTTTCAAAATGCCAAATTCACTTTAGTATTATTGTTTGAAATATAATAAATGCTTCTAAATAAGACCATGCAACAAGAACAGGCTATTATAAATAGATGGAAGGAGAACATAAAATTAACTATCTCCTTGGGATGGAATAAATTGGAACAAAAATCTAAAAACTGTTACCTAGATCACATTTAGTGTATGAACTTAATTAAAACATTCATTTGAAAAATAAGTCGCAAAATTTGTAGGGGTTCTAAAAACCACTTGCAATGACATTTGGTGCAACTTTGTAGACCGAAGAAAATATCCTTACCCTGAAGTTGACTCTGTTCCTGACCCTCTGTGCCAAAGCTGAATTTATAGCTTTATCAAACTGAAGTAGGACTTGAAGGGCAAGTTGGGGGGTAATCTGTTGAGACTGGAAAAAAAAATAAAGGTCATAAAAATGTAAATTATCTAAAACTTAACAGCCTAACCAGAGTCTAACCTAAACGGTCTCATTTTCTTTTCCCAAACTGATAAACAAGAGGCAAAGCATGACATATTTTCTTGTCCTATTTTGATACAATTTTAAGAAAACATTTAGTGATGTTACAACACCAGAACAAACATCATACCAATAATATACTTTAAGAAATTAATGACTCTCAAATTCATAAAGCAAAAGCATGGACATATTTAAGAAGTTCTTATGCAAGAGGTAATATTAACGTTTAATTCTAAAATTGATACATAATTCAAAATTCTTATTTAAATCTCTTGTGTGGAATTATTTAAATCTACATAAAACATACTTGTCTTATAATTATGAAAAAATCAACCTCAATTTTTATGATGAACAAAATGATATATCATCCGGTCATCATTATTTGTGTCCTGATGTCTGGATGGTATAATCACAGGAAGTTGAGGTCACTCATGTGAATGTTGACCTGCTAGGTCAAACAGGCTAAGATAATTAACTTCGTATCTTTTTGCCCAGAAAAAGCAATATGACAAGAATTATTAAGAACCATCTAAATTAAAATGCTGAATATTTTGGTATCCCACCTGTATGAGCTCATCAAGGCTCTCCTGAAGACTGTTTCCCAAAGTGGTATTTCTGTATAGCTGATATGCCATGATGTAGGAAGAAGAAACTTTTCAGTAGTCAGGCTTGCATGGATGTCCTAAAGATTTAATACAAAAAGTTACATTGTCAGTCATGCAGGAAATATAGATTACCTAATATAATATGCTAACATAATTCTAAAACTACATAGCACTAAGCAATTACTAAAAGTATTGTTTCTATTTTTTTGGTTGATGCACATATTCCATTGTACAAAAGATATAATCTATTAAAGCAAATACCATTCTAATATCACAGACACAGCAGAATAAATAGATGTAGGAAATTCACCCTTCATAGAAATCAGCTATATTTCACATACAGTTCCCAAAGGATGTCTGACTGACCTGTGCACCTGGAGTCATGAGGGTGGGAGAAGAGGGCTGGTGGAGGTGATGGAGTAGAGAGGGGCTTTAGAGCTGAGGTGACTCCATGGCCCTACCTATCAGCAAAACAAGGGGGTGGGAGGATGTGTTGGGAGGGTGGGGTGGGAACTGTGACAAGAGCAGGAGATCTGCACATTGAATGCCAAGGCAGTGTGGGAGGACCAAGAAGTGAGTATGGATGAGTTTTCCTGGCGGAAGTGTGGTTGGTTGATTCCCCTTTACCTTCCCCTCAGAGACTGAAGGAATCTAAGAATTAAGCTAAATCAGAGTCCTGTAGGCTGCATCTGGAGATGGGAACCAGTCCAGTAACAAAAGGAGAAGGGAGAGTGTGGGACTTTATGCCTAAGGTGGCATCTCCTCACTCCCCAGAAGAAACTGCTTCCCTGCTGCTCTTTCTCTCCACCTACAACCTTCATAATAAAAGAATTCCAAAAGTAGAGCTACAGTACCACCTGCTGGAAAAAGAAAAGACGACAATCCAGATACCTAGGAAATTTAAGAACTGGAGCAAATTGAAAGTGAATGCTACATCTTCAGAAATCAGAGGAGAGATTGGGACAGTCCGAATGAATTTAAAATAACCTGAAGAAATCACAAATACATAAAATATATTCTGAAACAAAATATTAGTAAAAAAGGAAATGCACTACTGGTATAAAAAATCTAGAAATGTTGGGTATAAGGAACACAATGAATGGAATGAACACTAGCATGGAAAGCATAGCAAGCAGACAATCTCAGAAAGGGCAGAACTGTGAAATTAAAAATACAATAATGGCTTAAATGGAATAGGAAAAAGAACTAGGATTTAAGAAAAATGAAACTCCATCAAAAACAATTACACGAGATGAGGAAGAGAGGGAGAAGGGACCAGCACTTATTTAAAGAAATAATAGTTGAGAACTTCTCAAACCTAAAGAAAGACCCAACTGGAGGTCCAAGAAACAGAACACCCTAATTTCTAAATGCAAAGAGAAAGACAGCACCCACAGCATGGCAGAATAGAGAAGATGGAGTTACCCTCTTCTTATCAACAAAACGAATCTGATCCTAGAAAGATCCAGATGCTTCGTTCAGGCTTTTATCTACCCAAGCCAAGGAGTTCAAGAACTAAAGTTGGTTGCCAAAGGGAAGGAACAGGAGGAAGTGATGGGGAGTGTGTCTTGGTTGTGTGTGTGTGTGTGTGTGTGTGTGTGTGTGTGTCAGACCTTCCAAGTCACAAAGTGGGCAGCCCAGGACAGTGGGCTCTGCAGAGCAGACTCCAACCCCAGAAACCGGTAACTCTGAAACTGAGATGGCAAACTGACTGAAAGATCAGCTCCCCTGGAGACATCAAAGAAAAAAAGTCAGGCTGGACTCCATAAAAGACTAACAGCAGCAAAACTTGAGAGCTGGCTCACAAATCCCTTGGGAAAGTAAACAAAACGTAGGCATATCCAGTCCAGCAGAAGCTCAGCTGAGGCAGGGGTGGAGCAGCAATGTTTACTGTGGGCAGCCAGTGTCAAGTTGGTACATGAGTGCCCACCCAACTCACAGCAACAGCTCCAGGCAAAGTGCAAATAAATCCTGGAGCATAAGCCTGGTGATCCAGACCTTGTTCTTTCCACTGGGAGACCAAACTTCATATATCACCAAACTTCATATATCACCAAACTTCATATATCACCATATAATACATAGGGTTGAAGCCGGGACCCCAATATGGGCAGTGTTATTCTTTGGAAAAAAAGGTAGGCTTTGCTATCACCAGTATCTGAAAAACACAGAGATTAAGAATAGCCTAAAGCCAGATAAGGCTACCTCCTCTTTTACTTTGATGTCAAGTACCAAAGCAGATTTGGTGAATATGCTAATGAAGGGTCTGGGGTGATGGCTCCTAGGCCCTGGTGGGAAAGGGGAGTATGGGACACCAGGAGAGAGTGTGATTGTGAATTGGGGCTGCTGGTTTCCTGGGGAGAGAGGGAGCAAGGAGAAGGATAAAAGAGAAAAAGAGCAGAGATGAGGGATACGATTTTGGAAAGGAGAGCAAGAGCAGGACAAGCCTGGAAACTGACATCAGGCAGGAGGTTTTTGGCCTCAGGACAAGAAGGACCCAGGAGCTGAGTCCTTGCCCCCACCCACCCCATTTGAATTCAGGTCCCCGAGGGCCAAAAGCTATAAGAAGGCAGAGGAGAGGTGACTGATAAAAGTGCACAGCCACTGTACTACTCCCATAGGCCTGAGGGACCCACCAGTGTTGGTTGGATTCATCTGGTGCTAACTGGAGTGACAGAAGGTCAGGCGATAAGGACAAAACCTGCCATTTTCAACCAGAAGTACACTGAGACTGAGGTAAACCCCACGCAGCTCCCTGAGGAATGGAAGTGGGGAAATGGGGCTCTGTTCCATTTGGGACACTTGTGAGGATGAGGACTCACTTAGTTTTCCCCGTATCTGTAAATAAACCTCTATACCTATCCTTGTTACTAAGGTTTGATCTCTGGGCAGCTGCTGCATGCAGACGGAAGAACCCTCAGTAAAAAAAGAATTTAAAAGGGGGTAGTCCCTTATTCCCCATAACAGGGTGAATATAGGGGTGACTATATTTACCCCTCAAACTAAAGTTTGAGTACCAAACACCCAGATGCCCTCCTACCTCCTGCATGTCCAAGTAAAGTAAGAACAAATAAAAAACCAATTTTCACTGTGATTCCTCCCTCCCCCCAATAAATATGGCAATACACAAACTAGGAAGCAAGGCATCTCAACACAAGATGGAAGAGCAAACTGAAAACAGAAGTCCTGGGACAAACATAAAAGAGACAGAAAGAGAAACTGACAACTTCAAGCAATAATGTTAAAACTAAATTAAACACAATACTGGAAGATCAGTAAAGGCAAACAGGCAGGTAAGAAAGGAGATCAGGGACAAAATGAATTTTCCCCAAAGACTGAATATTCAGAAAGTTCACAAGAGATTCTGAGTGAAAAGCAGATAGATTTAGAAAGCACTTTATATATGAAAAAATGTTCAACCTCACTTATAATCAGGGAAATGCAAATCAAAACAAAGAGATATCGCCTTACATCAGTAAGAATGGCACATATCCAAAAAATGGGCAACAAGGAGTGCTGGCATAGATGTGGAGAAAAAGGAACACTCTTACACTGCTGGTGGGCGTACAAACTAGTCCAGCCACTATGGAAAGCTGTGTGAAGGACCCTCAAGGTACTGAAAATGGAACTACCATTCGAATCAGCAATTTCACTTTCAGGAACCTACCCATAGGATGCTAAAACACTAATTCAAAACGAAACCTGTCCACCTATGTTACTGCAGCACTATTTAAACAGCCACGATGTGGAAACAACCCAAATGTCCCAAAACAGACCAATGGATCAAAAAGTTGTGGTGTATTTACACAATGGAATTTTATTCAGCAACCAAAGAAGAGCTAGAAGGAATCATGCCAGTGGAAGTAAGACAGAAAGAAAAAGAAAAATACTGAATGGTCTCACTTATAGGTAGGATATAGAGAAACAAAAGGACAAGAAAAAGTTAAACTGACAAGAGAACCAAAGCATATAGCAAGGTGGTGATGTGTGTGTGTGTG
>PVHY01027713.1:0-15961 GCA_004024945.1 Uropsilus gracilis | reverse complement strand
AGATAGATAGGTAGATAGATAGGTAGATAGGTAGGTAGATAGGTAGATAGATAGGTAGGTAGATAGATGAATACATGCAACACATAAATAAATAAATCACATCACAGACAATAACTGTCAACATAGTGAAGTAAATTCAAGAGAAGTGCTGAGGTAGCTGCTGCAAAGAGGTGGTCCAGGAAGAACTGAGGAACCCACATTTCATGTGAGTTGAGTGTCAAGAGACAGAGAAGCACACTGCAGGCCACTGAATAGTAAGTACCAAGGCCCCGTGGCAGGCACTGAAAGACTGGCACACTGAAGTAACAGCAAAAAAGCCAGTGTGACTGAAATGTAGCTGGCAGAGGGGATGGTGTGACAAGCTGAGGTTAGCATGGTGAGTGGTGTGTCAGTCACATAGAGGTCTATAAACCAGTGTAAGAAGCTTGGTTTTTATCCTGAGGGAGGAGGAAAGGCCACTGTTGGGTCTTGGTGGGGCAGCAGATTCCCTTTCCATAAAATCACTCTCTGGAGAGCAGAACGCAAGGGCCGAGAACAGAAGCTGGGAGGGCTGACCCAGAGAGAGCTGAGGGGGAGGGCCGTGGACACGTACTCTGACGCCAACAGGACTAGCTGATAGTTCAGCTGCAGGCGGGGAAACAGAAGAGTCCACAAACAATTCCCAGCTTTCAGACTTGAGCAAGTGAAGATGACCTGGACCCCTATGGGGGAAGCCTGGAGGAGAACGGGGATCCTCTGCAGGCCATGCTAGGTCTGAGGAGTTCCTCATAAGACACTCAAATTGAAGAGACCAGTGGGGAAGAGGATGAAGGGGAGCTCAAGGCTGGAGACCAAGACACGACGATCCACGCAAAGTGGATGCTTCCACCTCCTAAACTGGACCAGACACTGAGTGAAAGTCATAGAGAGAAAATAAAAAAAAGGAGGGGGATGCGCCCAGCCATGCCCTGGGGACTCCTGACACTTGCTATTAAGTTACAGAAGGGAAGCCAGGGCTCAGAGAAGGAGGCAAAGCACAAGGCAGGGTCACAGATACTGGAGAAGGAGAAAAGGAAGCAAAGGCTACAAGGCCAGCTGAGGCTAGAACATGGCTGGCAGATCCAGCACCACACAGGCCACATTACCACATATGACCCGGTAGGTACATCAGTGGTGAAACGCGCCACTTCTAGTGATTAGGAGAGAACACTGTGAATTCACTCGTGGGCTGGCCATGACCGAGGGTAAGGGTACACAGACCTCGGTCAGTGTGGTCCTGGGCATGTGTCATCACCCCCACTAGGAGCCGGTCACCTTCCAGGAGAATAGGATGGCGGCATGCGAGCCCGAGCCCCACCTACACCCACAGCCCCTCCCAGACCCTTTCCATTTTGGCTGTCCCACTCCTACCATTGAAGGGGATGGAACAGAAACGGCAGTTCCCCCTGCATCCTGACACCCCCCCCTCACACGGACCTGTAAGGCCCGTCTGAACCATCTGCCCTCAAAACCTCATCCTTCACACACTCTTGAGCGACATGCATCAGACAGACCTGCTGAATCTCAGTGAGGACAAGAAAGTGAAGGGAAATGAGCTGATCAGCATCGACTGCTGTCTCTTCATCTGGCCCCGGGCTTTCTGGGCACACACCGTAGGGGGCCGAGGGGGGCCTCATGAGAAGTTTACGAGGCCGCTGGGGAAACACTAGCACGTGACACAAGCCTGGTCAGCGCCCAAGGTGTGACGGGCACACAGGGCAGAGACGCCGTCTGTGGCTGCAGCAGCCAGTGAGGGCGAGAGCGTTTACTGAGACACCAGGGAGGTGTCACGGGAGAACGAAGGCCGACAGCAAAGACGCTGCTCCTTAAAGTCTGACTGAAAGAAAGAACACATTTTCCAGTGGGGCCCGAGCCTCTCTCTCTCAGCAGCGTGGTATGTGCACATCCAAATTACAAAGCAATGAGCACTTACGATGACATCTGTTGGATTAATTAGCTGTGTAATTAGTCTCCCCCCACCCGTGGATGCGGGCTTTGTCGCTGCTGTCTGAAACTCCCCCAGGTGAGATCTGATTCCAAACGATTCCAAACGCCATGCTCCGAAAGGAATAAGGAGCAAGTTAGGCAGAGAGGAGAAGCGGGTGACAGCTTATTTATCGGAGGCAGTGGGCACGCAGAGGGGGCATCTAGAGGGCTTTGGGGACCGGCGGGAGCTGAGCTGTCAGCAGGGCAAAGTCATCACCAGAAGAACCATTCAGGAACCGCCACCTCCCAGATGGCCGAGCCTGAATGGAGCGTTAACCCTGAGCACCCAGGCCTGGGGAGCCGAAGGCCGCAGCAGGGCGTGAGAGGGCGGGTGGGTACCGCTCAGCGGTGGGACAGGGAACCTGGACAAAGACGGAACTCTAGGCCCTGGGGAAGGCGCCCGGTCTCCCCATGATGGCAGCTGCAGAGCCATGACGGACACGAGCCCTGGAAGGACCAGCAAAGTAACGTAAGGATCAGCTCCTAATCCGAGAGCAGAGGGAACACGCACACCAGCAGAGGCCGCTGGCCTCTGAACCGCAGCCGGCCAGGGAGTCACGCTCCCTGACTAATGTCTCCGCCACTGAGGAAATCACAGTTCCGGGCCCCGCGCCACTTGGCCCGGCGGCCTGGAAGAGTCTAGGAATGCTCCCCAAGCTCCCTCCAGTTTTAGCTTTTTGCTTATTTTTGAAAGAGGGGGAGGGGTGGTAGAAGGGAAGTATGGAAAGGGAAGATGGGGGGGTTATACGAAGAACAAGTGTGCCTTGCTGCGGGGGACTCCTCGGCTGCAGGTGAGACTTTGGGGTGACTATCCCCCACCCCCTCCCACACCCATGTGCACAGTGTGAGCTGAATGAGGGGATGAGGGATGTGGCTCAGAGCGGTTCCGAGTCAGGTCAGTCAGTTCCTGAAGTGCTCCCTTCAAACAAGCCCCATTTTAAATCAGCAATACACACCCTAAGCGGCACGGGCTTGATCCCCTAGACGGTCTCTGCCATCGAGAAGGCAGGGGTCCTTCTAGCTCTCCAGGACCCCTGCGCGTCACGTGCTCCTTGCTGAAGCACTCAGATGGGCCGACAGGTGCCAAAAGCAAGCACGAAACCCCGACATTATCATCCCCACTGTCCCAGAGGGCCTAAGACAGCCAGGGCCGACAATCAGGATCTACACGCATGTCCAAGGTCATGCATGTAGCCACCAGCCAAGTCCTACCGGCACCTTGGCCATGCAGCCAGCTGGTGTGGTCCTGCCGGCGAGCCTTGAGTCATTCAGGAGTCTGTCCTGCCCGTCTGTCGGGGGAGCACAGCACTCTGGCTGCAGGAAAGTACAACAAAGGTAAAGGTGTATCAAGCAGGAGAAAAGCACCAGCCGCACACAGGTTGGCTTGCTGGGTCCAAGCAGTGTGGGAAAATCTTTTCCTGACTTGGAACCACATGGGGTGTCTGCTCTCCCCGCCCCGCCCCTGGGGGGGTAGAAGGGCACATCCTCAGAACAAAGGTGCTGAGGGGGGGGGGGATGGCAAACAGACCCAAGAGGGGCTGGGGGGCTCCGCCACAGAGTACAGAGGCTCATAGTGAGGCGCTGCTCAGCTTGAGCTCTGCATAGAACGGATTCTAAAATAAGGCACTAGATTCCTGAGCCCGAGTCGATATAAAATTCTTCCCCTGGGGTTACACAAAATCAGCCCCCAAGGAAACTGCTGATCCAGAGGGAGGCATTCCCTTTGCACTTGTTCGACTCGCAAACACCACACAGGATGATCTGGGAAATGCCACATCCTGCCCAGGCCCACTCCCCAGCCCCCAAGCAGCAGGAGGGCAGATGCAGGTGACAGGCGCAAGGGGGAATCTCCCGTGACAGAGAGGCAGCTGCCTGCACCTGGTCTTCTGCCCTGCCCTAAGGGACAGGGCAGCAAGGCTGGCCTGGAGCGACGGTCACCCCAAGAAGTTCAGAAGTGGCTGCAGAGACCCACCAACCCCCACAGAGGACCAGGCTGTCACAGCGAGGGCTTAGGAAGACTCAGAGGAACCAGCTGATGAGAAAGCCCTTCCATGTCTCCCATGCACAGGCTGTCCTGGCAAATG
This sequence comes from Uropsilus gracilis, assembly GCA_004024945.1. Lineage (NCBI taxonomy): Eukaryota > Metazoa > Chordata > Mammalia > Eulipotyphla > Talpidae > Uropsilus > Uropsilus gracilis. The sequence goes on along the minus strand of PVHY01027713.1, from coordinate 11,873 downwards.
AAATGTCGTTAAAACGGTCGACCTAAGAGACCAGGCAGGCTTCGGAGGCTCTTGTTCTGGGCCTGGGTCCCTGCCCCCACTAATTAACAGGTTACACATCAAACACTAACGTGGATAAATATTCCTGACCTTCCAGCTAATCTGCTTCTATTACGGACCCTGGAGAAGGTTCGTACCTTGTTCCTGACAATGAGTCCCAATTCAAGCCCACTCTCTGGGTCTCCGATCAGCACCCCGTAGACGGTGGGCCTCTGGGCCTTCCACGCACCAGGGCCTAGGTGCTATGAAATCTTCACACCCACATAGGAGTGACAGCTGCAGGAGGAGGCCCTAGGTGCCCAAGTTTGAGCAAGGATGGTGGATGTTTCTGGAAAAGCTGCAGCAGACACAAGTGGGCAGCCTCCCGTCTGTCTAGCTGGATAACATCAATGCACTTTCATGTAAGGAAATAATTTTTTTAAAAAATGATCGAAAAGCAAATTTTAACAAATAGTTCTCGAGCAAATTTCAGATTTCATTACTGGAAAGGCGCTTTGTTTAATGTAGCGAATGTGAAAATATGATGACAGTTTTCCATAAATAACAAAAACTGGAAATCATCATTAGAGGCATTTGTAATTTTCCTCTTTTGTCGGGAACCACTGGAAAAAAATCAGGGTTTACCAACAAGGAAGTCACTTATCTCTCTCTGTTCCTGTTGAGCCTGTTGGCAGAACACTATGAAAGCCCATCTCCCATGTGCCAGATAAGATGCAGGGCAAGTTGGGCATGGTGGCGCACGCCTGTAATCCAAGCACTGGGAGGCAAAGAGGCCAGGGATTGCTTGAGTCCACAGGTTTGAGATGACCCCGGGCAACAGAGACCTGGTCTCGAAAAAAGCAGCGGGGTGAGGTGGCAGGCGCCTATAATCCCAGCTACCTGGCAGGCTGAGGCTGGGGATCACTTAGTTCACAGGATCGGAACTACCCTGGGCAATATAGCTAGACCTAGTCTCAAAAAATAAAAGATGCAGAGCAACCAGTGAAAGGTGAAGTCAAGATCATTACATTTTGTGGGATGCACACATATACTAAAATATTATTTATTCACCTAAAATGCACACAGAACTGGACAGCTTGTCCGCTGTGCTTGGAGCCTGGACACCAAGGTCTCTGCTGTGTGTAGTTTCCCAGGCCCTCAGGCTTCCACCCCAGAGTGGCTGGCCAAGTGCCTGCTGACATTTCTGGAAGCAAAATACCTTCCAGCTCTAAACACCTTTTCACTCTCACCTTACATCCTGGTGGCTCAAAAAAAGAAAAAGGAAAAAACAAAAAGTGCTGGAAGCCTAGCTTTATGAAACACCAAAGTATGAAACAACTCAAGCAGTACTATCTGGGCGCCCGTCACAGTCCCAGTCCGCACAGTCCCAGTCCGCACCACCCTGCACTCAGAGAGTCCTACTAGCCTTCAAGTTATGTTGAAAACAGAACAGGGTTCAAGCAGATTATGTAATTATTTTTTAAAGGCTTGCCTTTTCCGAACAATGCTTAATTGTTCCCTTACAATTTCCCTTTCAAAACAAAAAACCAGAAACACCTGTTGGGACTAAATGTATTCAAATCTGCCCTCCCAGAGCAGGTCCTCATCAAGTTGGGAGGACTGGAAATTGGCCTTTTTATACCATTCAATCGATCAATGGGGCTCAAGGTCGGCTGCCACAGTGGGTTTACCTAGAACTTCTGGAACACACAGGGTTCCCTCTGGAAGGAGAGGTGAGGGGCTGCTCACAGCAGAATTCTCCTGGGGGCTACAGAAAGGTCCCTGGACAGTGGCCTTTGGGCAAAGAATTCCATGGCAGGGCTTCCCCGCCAGTGTGGGGGTGGGCTGGAAGGCCTGGCAGTTAAGCTACAGATCTGGGGGGCTCGGAGAGCAGTCACATGTTTGGCCAAAGTGGCAATCACTAGATTTCCTGAAGTCAGACCTCCTTGGTCCTGAGCCTGAGTCTGGACCCTGGTACACCTGGGCTGAGGCCAGTATATCTATACTGCAAACATGCGGGCACGTTCATGACACCTCCACACTATTTGGAAAGACGTTCCAGGTAGGGACTTTAACAACTTTCCAGAACGACGTGAGAAACCTCCACCCCTCTTCGGAGCTCCTGTCGCTCCTGAAGACTCCCTGACCAGGTGAACCTGATGCAGGACAATGACATTTCACCCTGGGGAGACTACTGAGGGGGACAGGAAGCAACTTCTCCCACAAGACACTGTCTTTCTGGGCCCTCCTCTTGCTCCTTGGTGCTTTAAAAACAACACTGCATTTGACCCAGCAATTGCTCTCTTGGGAATCTACCCAAAGGAGACCTCAACACTTATACTATGGGACACCTGTGCCCTCATGTTTACTCCAGCACTGTTTATAATTGCAAGGACATGGAAGGAAACAACCCACATGTCCCAAGACAGATGACTGGATGAAAAAGCTATGGTATATATACACAATGGAATACTACACGTCAATTAAAAATGACAAATTTGATGAGTTTATGATAACATGGATGTTCCTAGAAGAAATCATATTAGCAGAAACAAGTCAGAAAGAAAAAGACAAACCAAATGGTTTCACTAATATAAGGACAACCAAACCAAAGTACACAACTTGGGGGTAGGGGGAGGAAACCAACCGGAGCTGCCAGGGAGGGGAGGTAGTAGGTGAAATACATACATACATACATACATATATATATATATATATATATATATATATATATATATGTGTGTATGTATATACTTCACAATGTGAAATATATATAAATAAATTATTTATATAAAAAAGATTGAGTAGTTTTTGAATGTTATCACCACATACACACAAAACTGTAATTTTGTAATTTTATGAAGGAATGGAAGTTGACCAATCTTCTTGTGTTGTTTTGCAACATATATGTATAGTAATCATCTCTTGTACACCTTCACCTTATATGTTATTAATATTTCAATAAAGATTAAAAAAAACAAAAACAAAAACCCAGCACCGCAATGAATATGCTCTGACCGCCAAGTCTCCGCTAAGTATCCCAGAGATACTCTAAGACTAGAGGGCAGGGGAGGACAGGAACACAGGTTTTTCATAACTGGTTGCTTAAGAACAGCTGGACACACACAACAAACGGTTAGGACATCACTGGACATCCAGCCAATGAGAAAGAAAATACAGACCCGAATCACCAGCGCAAAAACCAGAATGCTTCAGCGCACCAGACCCCGGCTACAGTTCTCACAATCGGAAACATAATGGATTAAGGGACTGGAGTATTGCAGTAACTGAAGAACATGTTGATCGCGTTGTGCCAACCTGCCTGGGATAGGGCACCAATGCCAACAACATGATTAGCAGGCGCCTTGGTTTTCTCATTTTCCCCATTTGAAAATAGGCAAATTAACAGACAAATCAGTATATGTAAAGTCAGTCAATAAGGTAGCACCTGGCTGGTAATAAACCCCGGTGGGAGTCAGCTGTGACTTTATTGTATAATAGTCAAGAGAAAGCGTCCTTAGGAAAAGACTAGAGAAAGAGACATAGAGACTGGACATCACACACATGAGACGTTTCTCTATGTTAAATTGCGCCCCAAGATAAGGCAAGGTCGGAAACTCCCACCACAAGCTCAGCCCAGCAGGTATGCTGGCCCTGCCAACTTCGAAGGCTCCTGCAAACTGGTCAGAACAAAGGCAGCAAACCAAGAAAAACACAAGGCAAACGTGAAGGTCTGGAAAGACTGACGGCCCGTGTGTACTGTAAGTACAGAAGAATGTTTCTCCTCCCAAATACAGACTGAGAGCCACCTTAGAAGAAACTTGCAATCTGACAGACAGCAACAGAAACAAAACCATCACGTTGGTTTTTCTGTGGTGGGCAGAGAACCATCCAAAAGAGGAAGAAACGGTCCCCTTCCTTCTGCAAGTGATTAGCAGGTAGAGTATCTCTGGGTTTCACAGCCTGGACACCAGTACTTGGAGGACTAGAAGGGAAAGATAGCGATGCACTCACCTGCTCCCTACCACACTGTCTGCAGCATTCAAACACTGCCCATAGCCTGAATGTACATCGGGAAGAGACCAGCCTGCTGAGGACTACCATGCAGCCAGGAAAAAGGTGAATCAGATCTGTACAGACAGGCCTGAAAAGATGTTCGTGACAGACAAGGGATAAGCTGGAAGGTAATGTATGTGTGGATTTTCATCAGTATAAGCAGAGGAAAAAGTCCCAGAGGATATAATCTAAACAACGTCTAGATCTGTTTCTGGAAAATCCTTTCATTAAAAAGAAATTATTGGAATACACTTAGAGATAAAAGGAAGGGCTCACGTATAAAACCATACATGTGCCGTATCTTTCTGATTTTGTGATTTGTCTATGCTATAGTCCAAAAAGGTGCTTAAGATATGACAGCACATGACAGAATCACACTATTTTCTTTCATACATCCCTGGATCTCGGATTTTTCAAATTTTCTGATTATTTTTACCATTAAGAAACTAAAGGATCCACACTTCATTATCCGCTTATGCCTAGGGTGGAGATGGAACGTTAGCCTTGTGAGAAGATTATAATAATATTCTAAAGAAAGTCCATTCCCAACCACAAAGAGAATTCAGGAAAAGAGAAAATTTTAAGTGGGGGAAAAAAAAGAGAGAGAGAGAGAAGAAATTAGTAGGGTTAATGGCTGTCAAGCTGGTTATCCAACCTCCTGCATAGTTAGCACAAGACTTGTAAAAAACAGGCACACCTACTCAGATGGCCACTCCATCTGTGTGGTGTCTAAAGTGAGGAGCCAAAAGGCAATACTGACCTTGCCTTCCTGGCATGATGGACAGTCCCTCGTGCCATAACTCGAGGGACCCAGCACAGTCTGTGCTTAAAGCCCTCTATTGAAAGGTTGTGTGGGGTGGAAGAAAGCCCACAGAGGGGATTCAGAAGAGGGTGGGTGGGATGTGTCTGCAGGGGGAGATCAGCAAGGAACCCTAGCAGTGTGGCAGGCCTCTCCCCTCTGCGCACTCCGGTCCCGGTCCTAGTGTTGCCAGTCATTTTCACCTCACACCTGGGCCCTATTTCTCAGAACCATGAGATTAACTTTGCCTGACTGGGAGCCCTACCCCCAGGACCATCACATCTCTCCCTCTTCTGAGAGACCCCTGAAGTCCTCAGGAGTGAGAACGACTACAGGGCCAGCTGCACCCTCTGGCAGAGACCATGAGGTCTTCAGGCCCAGCCCCAGGAACCCGACACTCCATGGGCTCAGCCCTCAAGACGAGGAAATGAACTTCAGGCCCCCAGCTGTTCCAGTCGAAGGAGGACATGAAGGTACAACAGGTTAAAATTTACCAACTATCTGACCCTTCACACCTTCGAAATCAACCACGGGAAAACATGCCCCTCCTTCCATTTCTCGCGGGAGGCAGCAAGGTACGATGGGAAGGTAGAAGCATGCACTTAAGAAAGAGGTCAGCCTCATGAGAACGCAGGGTCTGCAGAAACTGGCTCCAGGGTAACGACGCGAAGCAGATGGCATTCGCGCACGTGCGTTGCCCCACCAGAGCAGAGAGAGCGCGGGGGAGAGAGGCCCGCCAGAGGGCTGTGCTTTCTGCTGGCGGAGCAAGGCCAAGGCCACCCGCCCTCGCCACCTGCCCTCACCTCTGGGCAGAGAACCCGCAGCTGCCTCCCTAAGAGCCCAGGCTGCCCGGACCCCCACCAAGGAGCACTGGAACGCAGATAGCAGACCCAATCTTTGATCCGCCCTCCACTTTCTGGCTTGCCCATGCAGCCGACGACGAATTTAGGGTTGGGTGAGTGAGCCCCAACAAGTTTCTTACACACCCGGGCAAGAAGTGACAAGACAGCGTGCAGAGTGACATGGCATCTGAGGACAGCTGCCTGCCTCCTGGATGACCATGGGGCGGCCAGAGCGGGCGGAGCGCTAGAGGGCTGGCTTCTTAGGATCTGGGTGCCATCTCCGGTCCCCGCCGGAAGCCACTCCAGCTGACTGGCCTCTCCCTGGGGCGTCGGCAGCTCTCACACCACCAGGCCAACAGCTCCAACAGCGTGGCCGGCCACCCGCTCTGTGCACAGCTCTGGATGCGTAGGAGACCTGCACTCCTGGCCCAATCAAAGACACCCCGGCCGGGAACTCTGAGTGATAGAGTCTGGGGCGGGCTTCATCTATCAGCTGAAGCTGATGGATTTCCACTGCCTTCGCTCAGGTGAAGAAAGACATCAAAGTGAGAGCGAGAGTCTAATAGCTGGCAGGTGCGCACCTATCCCCGCCAGCCTCCCAGGCAGGAAGCACTCCGGGTGGCGGCATGCTAGTGGGGGAAGCCACAAAGCCAAGCCTGGCGGCTCTGAAGCATGGCTTGGAGGCTATCCTCGCGGTTGAGGGGGATCGAGGTGGGGGGTGTAGGGTGGGTGTCTGTCAGCACTGCCCCCTATTTAAGACAAGCCAGAGCTCCCACATGTCTACTGTACGGCGGGCGTGGGAGGGAGAGGCCAGGGCGCAAGCCCCGTGAGAGAGGGGAAACACCTTTACATGTGAAGGTCAAATGGTGCAGAATCAGCCCACGTGAGCTTAAGCTCTGAGAAGAGAGCAGTGCCTCTCAGCACGCTTCCACCCGGCTTGTATGAACCAGCAAGCAGAGAAGGCCAGAACCTGGTGTCTGGCCTCGACCACGGCCACTGACCTGCTCGCCATCTGTCACCAGCAGTGGCAAGGAGAGGGACACGGGGCTCCAATGGCCTGGACCAGAGGCCACCGCTGTGTAAGAGCAGGAAGAAAAGGCAGCGGGAATTCCATCCTGCCCGCGTCCATCCGCCGTCCTGAGACAGGGAAGCAGCGGCCACTGATCTACTTCCAGGAGACAGGGAGGAAGAAGCCGCTGAGCATGAAAGTCTATTTAAAAACCGCTCTGGCGTAGCGATGAGAACGAGGCAATTCCTGGCAATGGCTAACATCGCTGGGTTTCCTGGCGATTTATTTTTTCCAGTTGACCCAAGCTCTGCGTGTGCAGATTAGAAATGATCTCCTGCCTTCGGCCCACCCAGCCCTAACACAGCAACGTGTGCCTAGTTTTGGTGACACCCAGAGAGGCAATTCTGGACAGTCGTGAGGTTAGCTGACAAACCCGTGCCCCTGCCGGCCTCTCCTGAGAGGGCTGCTCTGTCTCCTCCGACGACGCCATGGAGAAAAGGAGGGAGCGCGAGCCTGGGTGGCAAGACAGGGCTGGCCGCCCCCTCAAGGAAGTTACTGCATGGCGGTCACCTGGGCCGGTGAGGAGAGGGCAAGCGAGGGGCCTCCCTGACCAACAGTGAGTAACTGGCCAGCGAACCAGGACAGTGGGGGTGAGGGTGGGAGGTGAGGAAGGGGTGAGTCAGGAGGGCCTAGTGTGAGAAGCCTGGGGACTCTCTCCCCTGGTCATAGCATCTGGAGCTGTTTCTCTAGCAGACAGTAAAGAACTCGATTACATCCAGTTAACTGTGCTCTAAACTGATTATGCATGTGCTGGGCTAATGGATTACATTAGCAAGAGGAAAAATAACATGCAATCAATCTCCATTTACCATAGGCCACACCAGGGCCTAGAGGAAAACTGACTCCCGAACCACCTCCAATCCCCACTCCAAATTCTCGGACAGGGAGACACACCCCACACACACCCCCCCACCCCAGTTGCAAAAGAAGTTTGTCTTAGTCACTCTGAGGCACAAGAGACAGGATACAAACACTGCCTGCCCGCAACACTAACTCCTCCCCAGGTCACCCAGGTGTGTGTGTGGGGGGGGGGGGCTCCTCGCCCCCACCGCAGAGCCTCAGCAAGCCCAGGGACATTCATTACCCAAGGGTTAATGAGACCACGCTAATGACCTGCGGCGGCTGAGGCCGAGGAGGCAGGGAAGTCTCCTGTCTACCCTGCCTGTGAAGTCTCCTGTCTACCCTGCCTGTGGGCACCGGGGCAGGCCACCCCCCCTCCACACGCCAGCCAACAGCCTTGTCGCGGTTCTTCCCCTTCGGCCCTGGCTCCCACCCTCTAACCTCCCAGCGAGGACTGCCTTTTCTGAACAGAATTTCCTCCATCTTTAAAAATTTTAAAAAAATAAAAAATAAAAGGTAAGAAAATTGAGCCATGGAGGATGAGTATCCAGGGCCAGTTGAGGAAAACACAAAAGGAAGGAGACTTTGCTCCCTGCCCCCTGGACGCAACACTCCCCCCCACACCCAGGTGGGGCAGTGGCTGGGTTCAGGGACCTCAACCGGATATCCTCAGCGCACCCTCCAGACTGCAGTCCTCTGAGGCAAAGCCAAGCGCTTCCCTGTGTGTTCTGTCCGCTGGAGGCCATGGCATGGGGGCTCACGCGCCAGCACAGGCATCTCCGTAAAGGGCAACTTTCCCCTCTGACGGAAGAGGCTGGGCCTCCCGACGACCTCCATCAGGCCGCACACAACCTGCCCGCCACACCACGTCCTTTGTGCTCCTTTTGCTGAGTCGTGCGTTCTTTGGAAATTCCTGTTTCCAATGGTTTTTCCACCAGGTTTTCTTAACCACATGGGCACCACCCTGTGGCCAGTGAGGACCTCCCACTGGCGCTGGCTGTAAGGAGCCTGTTCACTCCAGAGTGGCGAGAGACTCGCCCGGCCTGTAAGGGGCTTGCTCGCTGAAGGCAAGGGTTTGGCAGCCTGGCGTCTAGACCCTCCCCACTGCACCTCTCAGGCCATCCAGGCCCCAGTCAGCAGTCAGTTCCAGAACATTCTATTCCCACGACCTCATCCCTGCTTTCTCCTCTTTTCCCTAAAATGGCTTCTCAACCTTGTTACCTAGGCCTCTTGCCAGCCTGAGAGTGAACAATCCTAAAGCGAATTAGTTATCCATCTCGGCAGAGACAGATGTGGGGAAAGGATCAAACGCCTCCCTTATTTGGAGCCTCCTTTGAAAACTGCCCAGAGTAAAACGGGACTGAATGCGCCCAGGGTCAGCAGAGACGCAACACTCATTGGTGCAAAGATATGGGAAAGAGCGCGAGAGGAAGGCGGGGAGACTGGTCGTGAAGGGGAGGAAAATGGAGAGAGTGAGGGAGTGAAGGTATGTGGAACGAGGCCGGGCAGATTTATGGCGATTTGTACCTGATTGTTCATACTAAAGCCATTATGGGATGATTAGAGAAAAAGGTGAGGCTTTAAGTCCAGTGAAAATCAATAGAAACGTCTGGAGCAATTCTGCCGTGAGAGTGAAAGGACTATTTACAGTATCTGAGCACCTCCTCCTCCTCCTTTACCGTCTGTGCAGCTGAGAGACAGACTGGAGGGGGTGGGGGCAGACAGGATACAGGAGGAGAGCAGGGAAGGCCCGGATAAAGGAAGGAAAACTGGAGCAGAAGGAAGAGAAGGGGGCAGAGAATACAAAGGAGCCCCTCACCTGACCTCACTGTTCCCCACAGCATTTATCACCTTTCAGTCTAGTCTGTTTCCTCACTGTGTTCATCACCCTTGTCCTCCTCCTCTTCCTCCAAAAAAAATGGAAGCACTATGAGAGCAAGGGATGTTGGGGTCTCTGCCAGGCATGGATGGTGGTGCGTGCCCAGAAGAGCCGCGGGCGCACAGTAGGTGCCAGTGTCTATGTGGTGAGCGACTGGATGCTAGAATGGATGGATGAGCCAGTCACCCCCACAGTACCCACAGGAGAGCAAAGGGGCACCATTATGAGGAGAGAGGAGAACAGGAAAGGCAGCACACCGTCACCAGGACAAAGGAAGCAGCAGGTCTGAGGAAGGGGAAGAATGTCCAGTACAAAGACAGCCAGGGGGTGGAGGTGCAGGTGGGGGAGGCAGCAGGATAGGAACGACGTGATAGTATCAGGCTGCTGTGCACAAAACCGATCCCCCAGAATGGGGCATCCCACAAAGAGAACTTCCGTCACAACAACGTGCTTGAGGAAGCAGAGGCCAACCCGCTTCCAGCAACAACAAGTCGTCGCCGTCCGGCCACCAGCCCCACCACGATGGTCTCTCTTCAGGCACGCTCAGTCACCTGACCCCCGCCTGTTCCCAGGGAGCCCATGTCCGCCCTCAGAGGACAGCGGGGTCTTACCTTGTACAACTTCAGGCTGGCCTCGTGCCTGGAGTTGACCGTGTGCAGCCGCAGCTTCTCCAGGCTGTTGGTGTAGTAGTCGCAGGCGTTGCACTTGAGGTGGACGGGGTTGCCGATGGCCACGCACTTGAGGCGCCACTCGTTGGCCTTGCCGCCCTCCTTGATGTGGGCCACCAGCTGGTACTTCTGGACGTGCTTGTCCGTCTTGCAGTGCAGCTGGAAGTTGGCCTTGAGCTGGGTGTTGTAGCGGCAGAGCTTGCACTGGTACGAGTCCCCCATCACGGCCTTCCACTCGTCCTCGGGGAGGCCACGCTCCACGTTCATGTGCAATCCCAGCATGTCCAGGTTGTCCGTGGTGAACTTGTTGCACACGGCGCACTGGAAGAGCTTCAGCGACGGGTCGTTGGTCTGGATAAAGCTCTCGCCCAGGTTCATCAGCTCCTCCGACACCAGCTGCCCGCCCCCAAGCCGCATGTCGAGGGGAATCTCACCGCCCACTGCAGGGGGAGGAAAGGGGGGAGCGTCAGAGGGCAGGTTTGCCGTGGCACCCAGCCCTCCCCCACCCCACGCCAGGGTGCAAGAAGGAAAGGGGGGAGGTGTTTCCAGCACCCCCAGGGGCTGCTGACTCCGAACCCTCAAACCAGCCTGAGGCGTTTGAATCGCTCCCACAAACGTTCTGAGGGTCCGTGGAAGGCTCTGTCTCTCTCTCTCTCGGAAAAGAACACCTGGAGAAAGGTCGGAGCCATTATCTCATGAATGCTCCGGTTCAGTGCCAAGAAAAGCATCGCTCGCAGGACAAAGGCCAATCCGAAACTCCAGGCCCCCAAAGCCAAACCCCGTTCAAGAGGCAAAGCCTTCGTGGGGGATCAGAATCGGGTTGAGAACTGACAAACGCAGCGGGCTCCAGAAGAATGTTCTGGATCGGCGGGAACCCTTGCAGCCGCCCAGCCTGACGTGCGGCCACTAGCGACAGGTAGTGAGGGAGCCCCTGGAATATCGACGCCACGCAGCTGAGGAGAGGGATTTGCAGTTTTCGTCCCAAAGTTAAGAGCTGCGCATAGCTAGTGGCTCCTGGGCCGGGTAGTGCCACCCTGCTCCAGAGCAATCTGGGGCCATCTCCTGGCTCCTCCCCACACCCCAGCACTCACTGTCCCGGCCTGGCCATCCCTGCTGCCAGTTCTGTCCCAATCAGACAGCCTCCCCTTTCCCCGAGCCCTGCAATCGGCATGTAGGTCTGGCACAGAACCCTGGCATCTGTCACATTACGGAGCCTCCCCGGGGCCAGAGGGACCATCGGGGGGTGTGGCCCCTTCAGCACAGGGCGTGCCCAGTGCCCCTGACAGAGTTGCTCACGTGTCTACTGTGCCAGGCGAAGGCAAAGAGGAGGCTGAATGGTGACAGGTTCGGGAAGTGACGGGAGACGGGGCGTGAGAGGCAGCGGTCAACTCCCGGCCCAGAATAAAAGGGAGGGAGCCACTCCGCTCCTCAGTCAGATGACGCCTCACAGGAACCAGGGACTGGCTGGGCGGGCTCTCTCTGCCCGGCCATAAGTGAATGCTGCACATGCGTGTCCCCCACAAGACAGACACGGGAACAGCCTTTCTCCACAGCCGAGCAGCACGTGGCCAGCCCAGCAGCACCAAACATCGCCTTCTCTCTTCTGCCTCGTCCCTCAACCCAGACACACTTGAGCCACTATGTCCTCCCCGTCGTCCCTCCCGGACCGATGTGTAACCTTGACCTGGTCTGTGTGGTTACC
>PVHY01027712.1:0-15952 GCA_004024945.1 Uropsilus gracilis | reverse complement strand
GGCAACAACAAGTGCTGGCGTGGATGTGGAGAGAAAGGAACACTCTTACACTGCTGGTGGGAATGTAAACTCGTCCAGCCACTATGGAAAGCAGTATGGAGAACCCTCAAACTAATGAAAATGGAATTACCATTTGACCCAGCAGTCGCACTTCTGGGAATCAACCCAAAGGAGACCTCAATGTGGGTACAAAAGGACACCTGTGCTCAGATGTTTATTGCAGCACTATTTATAATTGCAAGGTCATGGAAACAACCCAAATGCCCCAGAACAGATGAGTGGATGAAAAAGATGTGGTACATATACACAATTGAGTATTACTCATCAATTAAAAATGACAAATTTGATGAATTTATGGAAACCTGGATGTACCTAGAAGAAATCATTCTAGCAGAAATGAGCCAGATAGAAAGGGACAGAAACCAAATGGTTTCACTAATATATGGTCAACCAAATGAAACTGCACAAGGGGAGAATGGGGACCAGCTAGAACGGGTAGGAAGGGGAGGTGGTGGGTGACCCCCAGGGACTGAAATGATGTGAAATATATATAAATAAAAAACAAAAAACAAAACAAAAAAACCATACAGACATGGAGCATTTATATGGCTGTAAAAAAATTTTTTTTTTTTTTTTTTGAGACTAGGTCTCACTATTTTTGCCCATAGAACCACAGGCTCACGTTGCCTGGGGTACCACAGACTCAAGCAATCTCCAGCCTCAGCTTCCCAGGTCGCTGAGATTACAGGCATGCACCACCATGCCCAGCTATTTTTTTGGAACTAGGTCTCGCTGTGTTGCCCTGAGTGGGACTCGAACAGCGATCCCTAGCCCCAGCTGCTTCATAGGCTGAAGCTTGCAAACACGAGCCACCGTGCCCGGCTTAAAATTTTTTTTTTTTTTTTTTTGAGACTAGGTCTCGCTATGTTGCCCGGGGTAGGCCTGAACCTGTGGGCTCAAGTGATCCCTAGCCTCAGCCTCCCAGGGAGTTGGGATTACAGGTGCGTCACACCACACCTGACTATTTTTTTTTTTTTTTTGAGACTAGGTCTTGCTATATTGCCCAATGTAGTCTCAAACCCATGGACTCAAGTGATTCCTAGTCTCCACCTCCCAAACAGCTGGGATTACAGGTGTACGCCACCGTGCCTGGCTGGCTGTAAATTCTGAAGAAAGTGGAGTGAACCAGGGCTAAGGGACTTGGGCATCAAGGACAGTGGAAGGTTTTCACATGTTGAGGGGTGACTTCGTCTTGACTCTAAGGATAAACATCTGAATTTCTGAGAGAGAGAGGACAGATGACTGGGAGATCTACACCTGGATGATACTCCTGAAACATCCTTTAGGTCATAAAAAAGGAGCTGTGGTGATTATGTCTTTGACTATCGGTAGGACAGAGGGATTAGGGGAAAGGCAAGTGCTTCTTCTTAGCCTCCATGTCTTTGATTGACTCTAGTTCTATGTGTTGAGGTGATAAGTATTAGAAAAACCTCTGGGTATTTTGGAGAAATCTTGTAAGACACATTTTGTGGCGATGGGTTCCACAGCAAACATACACTTCTGGTTGCTCAGAGCTCTTAATTCAGTAGCTGTGGAGTTGGTTCCAGCTGGTTCCATAAAGCTACTGGAATCCATGTTGGTCACCCCTCCTCCAGAATTAGACAGTCTGGAGTTCATGCCTGAGTTCTGGGGAACATAGTATGAGAAGCTTCTTTATGACTTTCCCCATTCTTCCTCTTTGCCTACAGCCAACACCAAATCAGGCCTCAAGTGCTTATGCCATTCTTAGTGGGAGTGAGGATGAGGGTGAGAGTCACCCCAGATTTGCCCAAGCATAAAAAATTGGTTTGAGCCAGGTGCAGTGGTGAGTGCCTTTAATTCCAGTCTAGGACAGGAAGTCAAGACTAGGAATGACTTGAGTCCGTGGGTTCGAGACCCGCCTGGGGCAACACAGTGAGAACTAGTCTCAAAAAAAAAAAAAATTGGTCTGAAAGAGTGAAAAAAAGTACTAATTTTATGTATTACCACAGTCATCCTCATGGAGCATAAACAGAGCCACACTGCATCTGTGGAGCCACACTTCATGGCGGCAGGGAGACTGGATGAGAATGTCAATGAAGTCCCTTTGAAGGGTAACAATGACAGAAAGTTTGAGAAATGCAGCCTTTCCGTAAGTCTGAATCTGGGAGCTACCTCTGCGGCTGTGCGACCTTGGGGTGAGCTGTTGCCCTAGCTGAGTCCAGGTCCTTCTGGGAAATGCAGTTTCTCACCACAGCAGGAGCTGTGAGATAAGCACAGGAGGGAGGATTTGGAAAAAAAAAATGGAAGTGGAAGACAGACCTTTAGTCTGGGAACTTTGCTGTTCCCCTGTGTGATTGTGGGCCAGTGAGCTAAGTCACACGTCCATTGGCCTTTTTGCTTTAGACTATAGGCTGATGTTTAAGATTCCTAGAGCTTGGCTCAAACCTAAGGAACTGGGAAAATATGGCCGTAAAGCTTGTTAGGAAAGAACAAGGCAGTTCAGCCAGGGACCCCCAACCAGCCGCAGCTGACCTGGTGTGTGTGTGTGGGGGTGACTACAGCACCCCCTGCCGGACACTATACTGCTCCCCCAGAAGGACAGTAGGGCCCTTGACCTGGAGGATCAAATACCTCACCCCCAGGCCCACCCTGCCAGAGGCAGACTCTGGGACAGACACCCACTTGGGTGGGGCAGGCCAAGGCAGGAAACATCCCTGGGATCTAAAATTAGTGTGGGAGGGAACAGGAAACAGAGACTTTGGGCCAACATGGAAATGCGCTCTGAAAGACTGGGAAATTGGGGCCGAAACTGTGGGGGCAGCCACGTCTGCAGCTGCATGGCTGACCCTGCCATCCTCTCCAAGGGAGGGACTGGAAAGAGGATGCCAGAGCTGGGGTCTGGCGGGAAAGGGTGTCTTTTAAAAAATTATTTAATAAAATAATTTTATTTTTAAAAAATTGACTTTACAAAAACATACATATATATCTTTTTGAGACTCTCACTAGGTTGCCCGGGGTCGTCTTGAACCTGCGGACTCAAGTGATTGCTAGCTTCCACCTCCCAAATAGCTGTGATTACAGGCGTGTGCCACTGATCCTGGCCTGAAATATGTAGATATATAATTTATTTATTTTTTTGAGACTAGGTCTTGCTATTTTGCCCAGGGAACTGCAGACTCACGTTGCTCGGGGTACCATGGACTCAAGCACTCTCCAACCTCAGCCTCCCTCAGCTGGGATTACAGGCGTGTGCCACCACGCCCAGCTATTTTTTTGGAACTAGGTCTCGCCATGTTGCCCCCAGCGGGATTCAAACCGTGATCCCTGGCCCACGCCGTGGCTTCCTAGGCTGCCGCTTACAGGCATGTGCCACCGTGCCTGTCCTAGGGTATCTTTTTTAAAAAATAATTTTATTTATTTATTTATTTTATTTATTTTTTTTTTTTTTGAGACTAGATCTTGGTATTTTTGCCCATGGAACCGCAGGCTCTCATTGCCTGGGGTACCACAGGCTCAAGCCATCTCCAGCCTCAGCTTCCCAGGTAGCTGGGATTACAGGCGTGCGCCACCATGCCCAGCTATTTTTTTGGAACTAGGTCTTGCTACGGGACCCTAGTGGGACTCGAACCGCGATCCCTAGTCCGGGCCGCTTCATAGGCTGAAGCTTACAGGCACGAGTCACTGTGTCCGGCTAATTTTATTTTTTAAAAATTGATTGTACATATATACACACACATATTTTTATATCATTGTCTACCCCGAGGTTCTCCCACTGCCTTATCACCTGTGAACCATCTCTTGTGCCCATCTCTCCCCCATTTTACCCTCCTCCCCCTCTCTGGCTCTGTACTTGAGTTCTGTTGACAGGTTAAAAGTTTTCTTGTCCATCTGTTTGTTTTCCCTCTATCCCTCATATAAGTGAGACCAACCCATATTTCTCTTTTTCTTTCTGGCTTATTTCTGCTAACATGATTCCCTCTAGCTCCATCCATGTTCCTTCGAATGACATATATTTGTCTTTTTTGATTGATGAATAATATTCTGTTGTGTACATATACAAAAACTTTCTGATCCATTCACCTTTTGGGGGGCATTTGGGTTGTTTCCATACCCTGGTTATTGTAAATAGTGCTGCAATAAACATCCGAGTACAGGTGTTCTTTTGAATGAGTGTTTTGGTGTCCTTTGGGTAGATTCCCAGAATTCTATCAATATTTGATTGCTGCATTGAATGGTAGTTCCATTTTCAGTAGTTTGAGGGTCCTCCACACAGCTTTCCACAGTGACTGGACCAGTTTGTATTCCCACCAGCAGTGTAAGAGTGTTCCGGGAAAGGGTGTCTTCACAGTGAAAGCATTAGGCTCTGTCCTTTGCTTCTTTTCTTTTTTGGAACTAGATCTTGCTATGTCGCCCAGGATACTGCGGACTCAAGCGATCCCCAACCTCAGCCTCCCAGGTAGCTGGGATTACAGGCTTCTGCCATGACGCCTGGCTGCTCTTTCAAGACCAGGTCTTGCTATGTTGCCCGGGGCAGTCTTGAAAACTCAAGTGATCCCAAGCCTTTTGCCTCCCAGCACTTGGACAACAGGCATGCGCCACCATGCTCGTCTCCTTTGTTTCTTTTCTGACATACATCCGTGTGCCCTATTGCTCTTGAAGACGGAGACGTGTCTGTCTTAGCGTTCCTGGGACCAAAGAGGTTTCTGGGGCATGGGACTTTGAGTAGGAAAAGTGGGGAGTCCTAGGTAAACTGGCAAATTGGTTACCTGATTCTTAACACAGGTTGCTCAAGACTTCAAAGCATTAGTTCAATGGGTGCAACCCCATCATGAAGAATCCCCTGGGGGTGCAGGGAGTTACTAACCGACCCCACTCTGCCACCCCAGGGCCCAGCGGCATTGAGACCAGTGAAATCAGGTTCACCAGCATGCTTTAGAGCTCTCCAGGTGGGCGATCTCTGAGCGCAGCCAAACCTAGAAGGTCAGTTCCCCAAGGTGTAACAACATCCCCTGGCACTTCACTCCAAAGAAGGCTCAGGGTGGCAGCGACTGGCGACATTGTCCTGACACCTCAAGTGAGGCTC
This sequence comes from Uropsilus gracilis, assembly GCA_004024945.1. Lineage (NCBI taxonomy): Eukaryota > Metazoa > Chordata > Mammalia > Eulipotyphla > Talpidae > Uropsilus > Uropsilus gracilis. The sequence continues at coordinate 10,848 of PVHY01027712.1, read as the reverse complement.
GCGCCAGGGTTCCTCTAGGCGCACTTTGAGAAGCATTGGTCTAGTTTTGGCAAAAGGGCATCGTTTGACCAATTTAACTGGAAACTTTATTTGCCCAGGACTGCATGTCTTACACAGGTGACCCACCAGCGTGCTCTTTTTTTTTTTTTTTTTTTGAGGCCAGATCTCGCTATGTTGCCCAGGGTAGTCTCAAACCAGCGAACTCAAGCGATCCCGGGCCTCTTGCCTCCCAGGGCTTGGATTATAGGTGTGTGCCACCATGCCCGGCAACCAGCGAGCTCTTCTAAAGGTAATTCCCTTCGAATGAGCAAGAGGAGGAACCTGAGGAGAGGCGGTGGCAGAGTCCTGAGGGATGATGATGATCAGGAGTGTCCAAGTCCTGGGAGGGGAGAGGGGCCACCTCGGCCTGGTTCTTTTCTTCCTTCTCCATAAATGGCAAGGTTGGGGGACTCACCTGAAACTCATACTAACCTGGCGGTGGCTCTGCTTGGGAGTGTGGAGTAAGGAGAGGCTGCACAAACAGCCCCCAGGAACCCACAATCTCCCCCTCTGGGGGGGTGGTGAAGAGAGTGAAAGGTAAAAGGTCCTTGGTGGAGGGGAAACGAGAGGTCTCAAGTCACTCAGCTTCTGCTCAGGATGGTGGGAAGCAAGTTTGGGGGAGCGCGTGTGCCCCCACACTGCTGTGCTTCTGTGGCTTAACCAACTGAAATTTATTTAGAGACCAGATATCTGGAGTCAAGATTGGCTGGGGCTTATATTCCCCCTGAAGTTCTCTCCTTACCAGGCTTTTCTCTGGCAATTCCTGGGTGGGGGGCAGTGACTCCAGTCTCCATGTGGAGTCCCCCCGTGTTTCAACTCCCCCTTTTCTAAGACTTAGGGCCCTGCCCACTGCACTCATGATTCATCCTAACAGATCACACCTGCCGTGACCTTCCTTCCAGAGACCATCTCCAGGGCGATGGGGAGGTAGGAATTCACACAGGAGGGGGGGTGGTTAGGGGCTGAGGGGGTGGGCAGCACTCCGTAGGTGAGGGAGCACCTGCAGTCCTGGCTAAGCAGGTTCAAATACTGAAGCAGGATCCAGGTGCTGAGTAAGGAGACAGCGAGCGTGCAGCTTATCACAGGAAGAGGCCGCAGCAGCAATGCAGGGGGGTGGCTGCTGGAGGGGCCGAGCGGCTGCTGCGTCCATTAGACACTTGACAAGAGACCTCTGGAGTCTCTCTTTCCTCCCTTCTTGCTGCTTTCCTATGTCACTGCTTTCCTATGTCACTGCCCAGGAACCATTGACACCTGGAATCCAAAACAGGGCCTCAGACCAGGTGACTTAACCTGCGGATACGCCCCAGGACCACCCAGCGCGGGCAGAGCCTCTGGGCGCATGCGTGGAGGTCAGGTGCAAATAATCCCTCTCACCCGCACCCGGGTTCGGAGTCCGGGACCGTACAAACCACCCGCATGCCGCGGGCACTGTTACCCAGCAAGGCGAGCACCCTGCACCCTGCCTGGCCCTGCGTCCTGCGCCGGTGCTGGTCATGTGACTGTAGACTGGCTGGAAGGCACGCTCACAGCCCAGAATGGAGGACGCCACACCACGCACTGATGAACCCTGCCCTCTGACCCGTCCTTCACCCCATATCTCACTAGGTGTGCAATTCCCAGGGACCTCAAGGGTAAGTGCTGTTGTCTCTGCCATTAGCTTGGGGGGTGAGGGCTGGTGGTTTCACTATCAATTTTGTGGACATTCTTCTTAGGCTTTCTGTAGCTCCCGCCTCTGGAGTGGCTTCTTGCTCCCTTCTTGCTGCTTTCCCGTGTCACTGCGCAGGCATTTTGGGTTCGAGGTGTCCTTAGAACATGATCCTGGGGCAGGAGGCTGGAGCCCTGTCCCCTGGGGCTCTGCCAGCACATCTTTGGTGGCACAGGGATGTGGGCGGGGGAGGGGGGAAGCCCATGGAGGTGAGTGCAGTGGCCTACGGGGGTGAGGTGGGGGTGCTGACGGCTTCAAGATGGGCCAGGATGGTCATGTGCAGCTGGGGTGCAGAGTGCCTGGGTGGCCAGGGGTCCGGGAACTAGAGCCCGCGGCTGGTTGCCTGGTGATCTGCACAGGAAGTAACAGGCTTAGGGCCACTTCAGGCTCAAGCAGGCAGTGAGAATCCCAGACCCCAGTTCTGGGGGGGCCTGGAGGGCCCTGCTGGCTACTACAGCTCTGTCTTCCTTGTGGAGCCAGGGCAGGAGCCAGACCTGGGGTGGAGCCTGCAGAGGGTGGTGACATGAGGCCCAGCAAGACAGCTGGCAGGACTGACCCATGCCGTGTCCCGAGGGACCCTTTATTTCCAGGTTGAGGGATGGGGTCACCCTGATCTGGGGGCCCAACTGAATCTGGCTTAGGGCTGAGGGAGAGATGGCGGAGAGATGGCAGAGGATGAAGCCAGATAGGCAATTCCGTTGAGACAAATGACAGCCCATCAGCCTCAGGGCACTGGGAGCAGTGCCAGGGGTAGGAGGGATTGAGTCAGGGGTGGGGTGGTGGGGGAGAGGCTGAAACTTGCCCCTTTGGGGAGCATTCCCAGCCCCAGCAGGGAGGGGTCTGCCTGGATCCTCCAGAATCCCCAGCTCTTCCCCTCTGCTTCTGCTCCGCTTCCCTTTCCTGGTCCTGTAGCCCATGCTGTCCTTCAGCTGTAATTGCATGTCCAGGAGGATCAAAGCATCATCACAGTGGTCATTAAAAATGGGTCTGGAAGCCGGGCACGGTGGTGCATACCTGTAAGCGATAGGCTATGGAGTCGTGGCTGGAACTGGGGATCTCGGTTCAAGACACACCTGGGGCAACGCAGCGAGACCTAGTCCCAAAAATAGATGGGCGTGGTGGCACGTGCCTGTAATCCCAGCTACCTGGGAAGCTGAGGCTGGGGATTGCTCAAGTCCATGGTACTCTGGGCAACGTGAGCCTGCGGTTCCATGGGCAAAAACAGCAAGACTTAGTCTCAAAAAAAAAAAAAAGAATCTGGAAAAAGACACAGATTCAGGTGGTCCCTGTGCAGTTTTTTGCAGATGACTTGGTGGAGGGTGACTGCCTGTGAGGTGTGACTGTGAGTAGGCGCCACGAGGATTTTGGGTGAGCAGCTCTGAGATGGGTACTGAGGATTATTTAGGTGTCCAATGTCTGCTGGTTAGTTTGGGGGCCTCTGAAGTCATCGGTAGACTCATCTGCCTGTTTTGTATGGCTAGAGAGCAACATTTTACGGTTTTAAAGTGTTTTAAATAATTGTAAGCCGGGCAGGATAGCCTGTACCTGTAATCCCAGCTACTTAGGAGGCTGAGGCTAGGAATCACTTGAGTCCTCAGGTGAGACTACCCCAGGCAACATAGCGAGACCTAGTCTCAAAAAAATAGCGGGGTGGTGGCACACGCCTGTTATCCCAACTACCTGGGAGGTGGAGGCTAGGGATCACTTGAGTCCATGGGTTTGGGACTACCCCGGGGCAACATAGTGAGACCTAGTCTCTCTCTAAAAATAAAAGAAAAACAATTGCAGAGGCACAGAGCTCTGGAATCTTTGAGTTTGGAGAACTTTTCACTGAGCGCATGATTTATTTGAAGCTGAACCCTGGGTTAAAGAGACAATGGAAAGGCTGGTGAGCTGGCACCAGCCCTGGCTTGGCTCCTATCAGCTGTGCTGCCCTAAGCAAATTTCTTTGCTGAGCCTCTGTGTCATCTGTGCCAGGTAGAGGACACGTACCTGCCTTCGAGGAGCAAATGCAACACAGTGTGTGAAATCCTTTTCCAAGCTGCTAAATTCTAAGCTCAGGGTATTTTGCTCAAGCTTACTGTTCAGTATGATATTGTTTCCCTGGGAAAGTGCCATTTGCTTTTGTGATAACTACATTTATAATGCAGTTTCCAGGAATGCATTTGCTCCAAGTAGTCTTCAGCCAAAGGCAACATAACCTGACACAAGCATAAAATGCAATGGCAGGAACTGCCCAGGCAGGTTTTAAAAGAAAAGAGAAAGAAAACTTGGCCTCTAGATACAAAGCTCATCTTAGTGTAGACAAGTCCCTGTTTTCCTCTGGGTTATCCAGAGAAATAGAAAAAAACAGGCTGCATGTGTGTGGTTATGTCTATGCTAATTCCATGCACATACAGGGGTTTGTCAAGTCTGAAATCTGCAGGGTGGGCTGGCAGACTGGGGAGCTCTTGGAAAGCTGATATTGCAGTTTGATATAGCACATTTGCTTGCAGAATTTCTTCTTAGGGGAGGGAGGTCAGTCTTTTTCTGCGAACACTTTCAACTGATTGAATGAGGCTCACCCACATTATGGAGAGCAATCTGCTTCCCTGCACTCTGTTAATTAGTTAATTAATTTTTTTTGAGACTAGGTCTCGTGTTGCCTGGGGTAGTCCCAACCCCATGGACTCAAGCGATCCCCAGCCTCAGCCTCTCAGGTAACTGGGATTGCAGGCACCCGCTACCATACCTGGCTGCTTTTTCAAGACCAGGTCTTGCTATGTTCCCCGGAGTAGTCTTGAACCCGCAAACTCAAATGATCCCTGGCCTCTTTGCCTCCCAGTGCTGGGATTATAAGCGTGAGCCACCATGCCTGGCTAACTCTGTTAATTTAAATGGTAATATTATCTAGAGCATTCTGTCATAGAAACATCTAGAGGTAAGGCTGCCCTGCAGTCCTGCGCCATTGACCTTCAGATGTCCTTCAGTCCCACACCATTGACCTTCAGGTCCAACTTCAGGCCAGCTGACTGTGATCCTTCAGTAAAGTCCTCTCTGGAGTCCCTGAATCACTTGTGTTGGCTGGCACCTGCCTCTGGTCTGGCTCACCTGTTGTCTCATTGGGAAGGGCCCACCCTTGTGGCACCAGAGTCTCCAGGGAACAATCCTTATTCTCCTTTCCCCACATGCTTGCTTAGATGTCTGCATAGTGAGCTGGGGTGGTGGTGGGGGGGTGAGGATCTACTCCTTCACTTGGGAGCCAGCGGGTCCTGTCTGCAGGCAGATGGGTTTCTGCAGACCCTGGGGGAGTGAATGATTGGTGAGGCAGAGAAGGAGGAGGGGGCAGAGAAGGGTAACAGCTGCTCCTGGTGGCTACAAGTCACGTTCCAGCCTAAATTAGCCTTGTTCTTTTCCAGATCTTCTGTGGGTTTACTGAAGGCTGCTTAGCTGACTCCTCACTACTGTTTTTCCCATTCCCCATTTTCCAGTCCTCCCTCTTAGGTTCTTTTGCTAGAGCTAGCTTACTGAAAAGCTGACTGGGTGGCTTACGTATGGGTGAAGGGTGGGGAGGGAGGTGCTTAAATCTCTCTCTTGTCATTTCCCATCCTGCAAAGTTTTACCATAAGAAGTGAATTCTTTGACTAAACCCCAATGTAAGTAACCTTACTTGAGCTGCGTTCTGGTAAAAGAATTGATACAAAGTATGTCAGCTTCTTCTCTGCAGACAGTCTGTTTGAAACACAGACACAAATAAAACTCATATAATTCTTCTACTATATGGTAATTGTGTCAGCTAATAAGGGAGATCCCTCTTGTCTGCAGCCCTTCTCACCTTCTACCCTCTTGGATGGCTGCACTGATGGGGGAAGAGGACATCAAGTTCTGAGAGGAGGGAGGTGAAGGAGGGAGTCCCTAGGGGGAGACAGTAGAGAGGCCTGTCCCTACATACCTGTGCTGGGCCACATCGCTTGGGTCTCCAGTGCAAAGTCTCACCTCTTTCACAAACTTGGAGCAGACCCTGGAGAAAATGCTTTCTTTCTGGGCTCACAAAAACAATGGTTAAAGAAGAGGATCCTCAAAGCTGGGCATGGTGGTGTGCGCCTATATTCCAAGCGCTGGGAGGCAAGAAGCCTGGGATCACTTGAGTTCACAGGTTCGAGACAACCCTGAGCAACATAGTGAGACCTGGTTTCGATAAAGCAGCCGGGTGTGGTGGTGGGTGCCTGTAATCCCAGCTACCTGGGAGGCTGAGGCTGGGGCTTGCTTGAGTCCATGGGATCGGGACTACCCTGGGCAACATAGTAAGACCTAGTCTCAAAAAAAAAAAAAAAAAGATGAAGAGGGTCACTGAGACGTCTTCCTGTCTGACCACCAGTGAGTTTTGAGTTTTCTCTGGGAATTCTGCACTGTCAGAGGCTTTGGGGAGTCTTGTGGTTTTGCTGGCTTAGCACTGAAAACAAACCTGTGACCTCCCCCACCCCGACTGATATAAAAAACTAGGAGACTGTGAATCAACTGCTTGGCTATTGAATTCTGCCAACCACAGAGGGAACTGGGATTTGATGGAGCTGGGCTGGCCTAGGTGCAGAGCCTGGAGGAAACCCTTTGAGACACCTTGCTGTCTACGTGGCATGAATGGAGTTGCAGTCATTTCACCTCCCTGACCTGCTAGACATTCTCTAGACCCTCAGGGGTCACTCTGAGGAGAGAGATGAACCAGGAGAGTTTGTGGGTGGTAATCCCACTGTCAGTTTTCATGATGGGAGGGGGAGCAAGGAAAAGGGGATGAAAGATAAAGGGGGCGAAGAAAAAGGGTCTTTCAGATGTGGAGATCAGACCAGCTAGGAGGAGAGCTGATCTGGCATCAGACATCTGGCATCAGGCACGGACACTGTGGCTTCTGGAAGAAAAGGCCCCCAAGGTTGAATCTTTTGGGGCTCCCAGCGTTCTAGCCTTCAAAGGTGGGGAGCTGGATGAAGGTGAAGAGGTGCTGGAGTGCTGAGCTGCATGACAGCCCAGAGAGGCCCAAGTTGAACTTTGTGTTGGTTGTGAAGTTCACTCCGTACTGGCTATAGTGATGGATGGTAGAAGGCAGGGACGTGAACTGGCGGTTTCAGACTGAACTGCAATAAGACTGAGGTAAAAGCTAGGCAGCTCCCCAAGGAGCAGTGGGCTTCTTTTCTGCTTGGGACACTTGTGAGGGTGTGGACGATTAGACTTGTTTAGTTTGTCTTTTCCTCATTGTGAATAAACCCCTATGTTTACCCTTACCACGCAAGTTTGATCTCTGGGCCACTGCATGCTGTGGGCAGAAGAATTCTCACTGACTAAATTGAAAAGGGGCTACCCCTCTCCTGATAGTGATCATGCTTCGTTATTATCAGCTTAAACACTTCCTGCTGCTGATTTCAGTCCCACTTGGTTTTTGAGTTTACTTTGGAGCCCAGTTGTATTTACAACATTTTCTTGTGATATTTTCTCAGCATGTCTAGAAAGTTCCAGGTTATTTTAGTCCCCTCCTTGCTGAAATCCGAGTTGCCCAGGCCCTTGTTTTTACTGAACAGCGATGATACTTGTGTTAGACAGAGAAGGGAAGAGGGGGTCATCATTGTGTGGGCTCCCTGTGGGCAGCCTCTTAGGGGCAGGTGGGGGGATCATCTACATTAACAACCTTTCACGTAAAGGAAATTTCAGAAATGGTGTGTCTGGGAGCACACGTGTAAGGTCCCTTATGAGCATTTCCAAAATCATTTGAAGTCATTGCAAAAGATTTAAGTTTCAGTGTATCTGAAATATTATAAAATTTTTTTTAGACTAGGTCTCACTCTCTTGCCCAGGGTAGTCCTGATTCCACGAACTCAAAAGATCCCCAGCCTCAGCCTCCCAGGTAGTTGGGATTACAGGTGCCAGCCACTGCACCGGCTGCTTTTTCGAGACCAGGTCTCACTATGTTGCCTGGGGTAGTCTCAAACCCATGAACTTAAGCGATCCCAGGCCTCTTGCTTCCCAGGACTTGGACTAAGGCATGAACCAAAATATTTTAATCTTAAGTTAAATGGTTATATCACTCCCGCCCCCCACCAGTTTTATTGAGAAATAAGTGATGTACGTCACCATGGGAGTTTAAGGCACACAGCACGATGCTTTGATTTATATAGAATGATTTATACAACATGGTGGTGATGGGCTACTATCTGTAGGGTATCTGTAGGGTAAAGGAATTAGTCTCTGACCAGCACCTGTATTATTGCACTCTCCCCACAATTGTCGGCTCAGTGTCTGTGCGCATACGTGAGTGGGCTCATCTGGGTTTGGGAAGAAACACGATACAAAGGCTGCACCACCCTGGTCTAGGAAGAGAGAGCACAGAGGAAAGAACTCAAGAGGGAGAAGGAGCCCAGAGAAGGATGGTGAAGATCCCTGCCAAGGCCGGCCACGATGGCACATGCCTTTAAACGCAAGTCTATGGAACGCAGCTGGGACTGGGAACGCTTGAGTACACGGGTTTGAGACCCACCCAGGGCAACATAGCAGGACTTAGTCTCCAAAAACACCTGGGCGTGGTGGTGCATTCCTGTAATCCCAGCTACCTGGGAAGCTGAGGCTGGGGATTGCTTGAGCCTGTGGTACCCCAGGCAACGTGAGCCTGTGGTTCCATGGGCAAAAATAGTGAGACCTAGTCTCAAAGAAAAAAAAAAAAAGAAAAGAAAAAGATCCTTGCCAAGTCTGCCTGGGGGGCCTGTGTACCTGGTTCCCTGAGACACCCTGTAAAATGTACCCAGTGTGCCGAATTTCTTCTTTAAACTTAAAACTCTAGAACTGAGGCTGAACCTAGCTGTACTGGGATGGCTGCAATACACCACTATTCATTAAAAAAAAAATGCAGATGCAGCTTCTTTAAAAAGTTTGAAATTTACATCATTTTCTCTTTGATTTTCTCATTTTCTCATTTTTCTGTGCCACTTTTCCCTAAATAATTTTATCCTGACTTAGTATTTTGCCTTTAAAAGCATTTTATTGATCGCCCTCTCATAGTTCTCCGCAACACAGATGTATTTACGAGATTAAATTTTATTTCCTTTGATCATAAATCTCTAAAGGTTGAACACATTTCTTTTGAATCAAATTTTTTACAGTTTTTATTAAAATTCTGTTGCTCCAAATAATACAGTGTGTTGCACAATTTGATAAAAAATAGATACTAGAAGTGGAAATAATTTGCGAGATAGATGGGATTGATACCCTAGTTCAAGTACACAAAGGAAAGTATTACTATTGCTAGAATGGACATTTTGCTCTTATTTTCAGTGTTTTTATATGTGACAAATTTGTTCACCCATGTACGAGGATGGGAAAAGGAAGGGGTTTTGTTCTACCCATCATTCAATTTTAACTATTCTTGTAATTTTTGAAGCCCCCTTACGCATGGTGATCTATTATCTAAAACCATGTTTTAGCCATCTTCCAGCCAACAGCTGGGTTGAATGCAAAGAACTGCAAAGTCTCATGGTGGGCAGAAAGTAGATGGAGTTTACAGCTCAATGGAATAAATGAAGTAACTAAGGTCACTTATTTCTCACCTTATAAATCACTGTTTTGAAAGTGTGCTTTCATTTGGGGCTCAGTGGCTTTCACCCTTGGGAATCAAGCAGCCCAGTGAGAACGGGGGGACAGGGGGCGGGAAGGTCTCCCTTCAGACTCGTTTAAGTAAGGCATATGTTTGGACATTGAGGATCTGGAAAGGAAATGGATTCTCCTTGACACAGCTGGGTCTGAACGCCCCAAAAGTTTCAGTCATTTGCAGTGGACTGCAAAGGGGGCTTTGCCGCTGTATTGTCTGCTCTGTGGGCAGGGATCACATCTGGCACGGGGTCTTGGCAGTGGTGGGGGCGGTGCTTAACAGGTTCTAGGGCAGCCTTGGACTGGTGTCTGTTGTATGTTTACTTGCACCGACTCTTTCCTGGCATGTGTCTCACCATAGTCAATCCACAGAGAAATTCTGCCAGGAATTTATTCTCATTTACTCTGTTTTACAGGTGAGATGCTAAGGATTCAGGAGGCTGAGGAACTTGCTGTAGGTTCCTTGAGTGGATCTCACATCCCAAAGAGTCAGTCTAAAATCAAAGCCCCCAACATTAACTCTTGCTAAAAGGGATGAAACAGCAGAATGAAGCCTCAGTGGAGACCCCTAGCTCTCCCCCTTCACTCCCCTGACCTCACACAAGTTAGAGATAGAGGAGAAAAGAGATTGCTTCCAGCATAATTAGAAATCATACTATGGTAGTGTTGGAGGTGGCTTTCAGAATGAACAACATTCTGTGGGGTGATTTATTTAGCTTGACTGAGTCTTAGTAGCCTCATCTCTAAAATGGGCAGTAGACATGATCATGATGATGATAATGATGATGAGATGGTGATGATGGTGATGGCAATGATCAAGATGGTGGGGATGGCCATGGCATTGATGGCTATTACATAATGGGGTGATCATCTCATAGCAGAATCTTCCATTGATAGATACTTTTGTTTAATCCAAATATCTTCTATCTCCTCATCTATAAAATCATCTAAGAAAAGATGGGGAAGAAAGAAGGGGAAGAAACCCCTTCTCTCTTCTCCCGGATGACTCTCATGAGTTCTTTGAATTTATAATTTTAGGACTCCTTAGCATCCTGGTCAACCCCATCTGGATATCTGCTTATTTTTCAAAATGACTTTAAAACTCAGATTTTATCACCCTTTTCCAGATGTAGTTTGCCCTGTTCAGAATGCTGGGAAGTTGCTCTTTTCCTGGATCTTTAGCTGCCATTGAAATCATAGATTTCTTGAGCCTTCTCATGGTTAACTTTATAAACATCTATTAAGTCACCATATTATGAGGCAAGACTGCAACAGAAGCCTCCCATCCTATCCCATGTCACTTATCTAGCCTATCCCATCCCATCGCTCCACCCCAGTCCACCCACCCCACTCCCAGCCCATCCCACGCTTTTGCATTGTGTCAAGTTGGGGTGGTTGTAAACGTCACATCTCCCTGTGTGGCATTTCATCTTGATGACTGCAGCCTGTATTTAGCTTGTCAAAGTGATTTTGAATTCTGATTCATTAAGGAGGAGAGCCCC
>PVHY01027711.1:0-15973 GCA_004024945.1 Uropsilus gracilis | reverse complement strand
GGTCTTGCTACGTTGCCCCGAGCAGGTCTCAAACCGTGACCCCTGGTCCCCGCCATGACTTCCTAGGCTGCCGCTTATAGGCACGTGCCACTGTGCCCAGCTCCTGTAGCTAATATTAAAGCTGGTGAAAAGTTAACTCTTTGGGATGAAAGCAGAATACCGATACTACCCCAGTGACAAAAAGACGAAGGCTTCCACATTCATCATTTCTAGTTTGAAGATGATTATTTGTGTCTTGATAGGACCTCCAGTTGGATCAAATGTCTGTGAATACTATGGTCATAATCTCAAAACCTGTAGCTTCGTGTTTGCGGTGTGTGAGTGACAGTGGTTTTGTTTAGGTTTTGGACTGAAAGAAAGTCCCTGAGAGGCTCTGGTCTCTGTAGCATTGGAGTCTGGAAGACTTGTCTAATCTGCCTTTTTGGGCTGGTGGGGTTGTTTCTCTGTTGGTTATCTTTTCTTGAAGAAGACATTTCATGTCCATAATACATTCTTTCTCCTTACCCCATCAGGACTTCCTCCCAGCTGATGTCCAGGCTCAGTTTGCTATTAGCCGGGAGCTGATTCGAAATATCTACAACAGCTTTTACAAACTTCGCGATCGGGCTGAGCGAATTGCATCAAGGGCCATTGACAATGCTGCTGACCTGCTCATATTCGGGAAGGAATTAAGGCAGGCAACCCATTAGGTTATGTAGGGGTTCAGTGGGGAGGAAGCCTTTAGATTTTAGAGGCAGGCTTGGTGTAGCAAGTGCATTTATTTTCATCTGACTGTTTTGGTCCAAAGGGGGAAAAGGGCTGGAGGAAAGGGAACCCCATATTAGAAGAAAAGAGGTGGAGAATTTAGGCAGAGAAATACAGATTCCACTTCCACGGATGTTTGCAGGTTCTTATGTAGTATCTTTTCCATTGTCAGGGTTAGACTAACAAGAAGATTCGTTTAGCCATGGGAAAGGACCCCATGGCTACCTATGCTTCCTTGCTGGGTCATGGCGTGGAGTAGTGAGATGTTCAGCTAGGCCTTTACCCTGCCCCAGAGTCCCCGGAACTTCACTCTCAAATCTACTAGAGCACATGCCACCTATGGACTTTCCCAGAATTGGTTCAGTAGCAGGGTGTGTGTGTGAGATCTTTCTAACAGACATCAGGTTTCCCTGAAGACCACTTGGAGCAGAAGAGGTCTAGGTTAGGAGATGCATAGGAAATGCAAAGGGAGGTATCAGGTTTTATAATACGGTCAACTTTTAGTCCCTGAGTGTCTCCCTCCTGTGTTTCTTTTTCCCACAGTGCTTTAGGGTCTGACACAACCCCACTCCCTTCTTGGGCTGCTCTGAACAGTAGTACATGGGGGTCCCTTAAACAGGCTCTGAAAGGCCTATCTGTTGAATTTGCGCTGCTTGCTGACAAGGCTGCCCAGCAGGTGAGTGAATTTGTTTTCCGTGGGTAACTGTGCCAAAGAACATTCTATGCCTTTGCAAGTAGGAGCATCTAAGTCCTGAATGAGTGGACAGCTGATCTTGTCCAGACCTGCATGTCCCCATTTGTTCTGGGTGGCTTCTCCTGAGCCATTTACACTCTTAAGAGGGCTGCAGATGACAAAAATAAATTGGTTCTGGTCTCTTGAGAGCTGATTTTGCTGAGATCAGAAGATAGAATCCGTCCTTGGAAATGTAATCTTGGACTTCCCAGCACACTTCTGGGTGGACCAGATAGTTCCCTTTTTGCTGTCCTAGTCAACGAATACAATGAAGTGCTTACAGTACTGGGAGGCTCCCTCCTTTCACCCTGGATACCCAATTAACCTCAGGAAGTGCTTCTGCTGTACTGGCAGGTGCTATTTTTAGAAGTTTGCAAACAGTGTTGTACTGGTTGGGGATTAATTTGAAGATACAGTGTTTTCCATCAAACATATTTATGTTCACTTGGGTACTTTTATATTATAGAATAGTCACATAATTTTGAATGTGAACATTTCTGCCCAGTCCTTGGGGGACATGGTCTTTAGGCTTTCATGGATGATTTTAAGGGAGTTAAGATGATGTGATTGTGGAGGCCTTGCTGCCTTTGTCTGAGATGTGACACTTAGTAGCAAGTTGGAGGTACCCGAGTGTTTCATGTGCAACACCTCTGCAGCTGCACATTCTTAGCATCACCCAAACCCCCCCCCCTTTCTTTTCCCTTTTATTACAATTCAGATGACCCTCCAAAATCTCTCCTACTTCTTTCTTCTTTTCAACACAGCTCACAGCTTCAAATGGAAATTGAGTTTTCTGTGGTGAAGGTGTTTTTTTTTTTGAGACTAGGTCTTGCTATTTTTGCCTGTGGAACCACAGGCTCTTGTTGCCTGGGGCACCACAGACTCAAGCAATCCCCAGCCTCAGCTTCCCAGGTAGCTGGGATGACAGGCACGCGCCACCACGCCCAGCTAATTTTTTGGAACTAGGTCTCGCTACGGGCCCCAGGTGGGACTCCAACCGTGATCCCTAAGCCCCAGCCGCTTCATAGGCTGAAGCTTACAGGCACGAGCCACCGTGCCCGGCCTTCTGTGGTGAAGGTGTTAAAGCTGTTGGGGATGGGTTCTTCCTGGAGTGTGTATATGTCAGGGAGACTTTGGTTTTAGCATGTGGGGGGAGACCAGGCAGCTCTGAATAGCATTGCATGTGTAGGCAGGTGGCTCTGGGAGCCAAGGCCCATGAAACTGGGACCTGAGGGCCAGTGACTTGAGCTGGTGGAGTGGGTGTGGATTCCGGTGAGCAGTCATGTGGAGGGCTCTTCAGCAGAGTTGGTGGTGGTTCTGGGAGGAGAGCCAGCCCAGGTCTGCAGATGGGTGTGGCACTGGACTGGGTCTCGGGTTCTGTGTGTGCTCTGTTGGCTAACTCACCTTTGCTTTTAGGGCAAACAGGAGGAGAATGATGTGGTGGAGAAACTGAACCTCTTCTTGGACTTGCTGCAGTCTTATAAAGTAAGTCTTGGCTGTTTCTTGGTCAGGGCAGAGCTTATTTTAGAATCCCTCAAGATCTTTCAAGGGAGTACCTTCAGGAGAGCTTTGGAGGGGACAAGTTGCATGATGTGCAGACTCCTGGTGTTTTCCCCCAGGGCAGGGGGAATGACTTTGCAATGACTTTGGGGTCCCTGCTATACAGATGCACTGCTGGTTTCTCCTAGCTGAGAAAGGAGAGTTTGGGACCTGTGGGGAGAAACTTTGGATTGTGTGTGCAGTTGGAAATAGTGTGTATATATGAATGTGAGGGTATGTAAGAGTATGAACATGTATGTGTGATTATGAGGGGGAGTAGGTATGTGAGAGTATGTGTCTGTATGGTGTGAATATGAGAGGTTAGTCTAACGAGGAGAGCATACAAATGCCGGAGATTCCAAGAAGTTGGACCTTAGCTCGGTGGAGGGTAGCGCTGTTAGGCATCTATCCGTGAGAATGTATGGCCTGTGAAGCCAGAGGAACCCTTCATGCTGAGCTTGACTCAAGAGCTAGCTGAGCACTGTGGCAATGTTCTAGAAGTCATTCTTGTTGAGCAAGGTGGCCTTGAAAGTTCCAGCCATTTGACCTGTGCCTGCCATTTCCCACAAAATTTGATTGGATTTTTTTTTTTTTTGGAGACTAGGTCTCGCTATTTTTGCCCGTGGAACCGCAGACTCTCATTGCCCGGGGTACCACAGACTCAAGCAATCCCCAGCCTCAGCTTCCCAGGTAGCTGGGATTACAGGCGCGCGCCACCACACCCAGCTATAGTTTTGGAACTAGGTCTCGCTACGGGCCCCAGGTGGAACTCGAACCGCGATCCCTAGCCCTGGCTGCTTCATAGGCTGAAGCTTATAGGCTGACGCTCTGGCCGCTTCATAGGCTGAAGCACGGTGGTGCCCAGCTGATTGGAATTGTTTTGAGTCCCCTAGGGAAATGCTAGTGTTTCTTAATTGTGGAGACTGCCTTTTTTTCTGCTGAAGGGACATCTACTTTCTGGATATTGGACTGTATTAAAGTCCAGGGTCTCAAGCTGTCCCAATAATCTGGGCTATAATTAGAGTCTGTTTTATGTGGGTTTCGGTTTGTGGTGCTCCCTTGTACTGCCACCCTTCATGGTTCCACCCTCAGTCTCCTCACCCAAACTGGTTTCCCATGCTTGCTTTCCATGCGAGAAGTAAGCAAGGTGTGTGAGCTGTTTCTGAAGAGGAAAAGTCATTCCTAGAAAAGGCTTCTCACACTGGGATGGAGACAGCACTGACTTTTGAGTCTGTGTGCTGTGAGCCCAATCGCCCACTCACTAACTATCTGTGTTCCTGACTTCATGGACTAATGGCTCAGGGAAATGGGGCAATTGGGCAAGTGCCACCTCTTTCCCACAGGACCTGTGTGAACGGCATGAAAAGGGTGTGCTGCACAAACACCAGCGTGCCCTGCATAAGTACAGCCTGATGAAGAGGCAGATGATGAGCGCTGCCGTGCAGAACCGTGAGCCCGAGTCTGTGGAGCAGCTGGAGTCCCGCATTGTGGAGGTACTCTTGGCTTGGACACAGGAGAGTGATACAGCCTGTGTCTGCTTCATGGGGGTAGGCTCCATGCCTGGGCAGCACGAGAGAGGTTTCCACAGTTGGCTGGGGAGTCATAGAGCTATACTCCCAGACATCCTTTTTTTTTTTTTGAGACTAGGTCTCACTATTTTTGCCCATGGAACCGCAGGCTCATGTAGCCTGGGGTACCACGTACTCAAGCAATCCCCAGCTTCAGCTTCCCAGGTAATTGGGATTACAGGTGCGCACCACCACGCCCAGCTATTTTTTTTTTGGAACCAGGTCTTGCTGTGTTGCCCCAAGTGGGACTCAAACTGCGATCCCTAGCCCCAGCCACTTCATAGGCTGAAGCTTACAGGCACAAGCCACCGTGCCTGGCTTCAGACATCCTCATAATGATTTCCAGAAGGTCAGAGTCTGGGAGCTACCACTTGAAGGAAGCTAACTAACACAGTTAACAGTTGGTGCAACAAGCTTGTGGGCTCTGGTGGAGATGGGAGAGCCACCTATGAGGGGGCCCAGAATGGCTTATCTTCCCCTTTACAGGGCTCTCTCTGCCCTGGGCACCTTTGGATGTCAGATTGAGGTCTGTAGAACTTGGTCTGGTTATAGGAGGAAGGGCTGGAGCCTTGGACTTGGAAGATGGCAGCATGTGGGCTGTGTCTTCAGTTCTGTGTCTGCCAGGCCAGGTGCCAAGGTGCTCTTTTTTGTGCAGCAGGAGAATGCGATCCAGACCATGGAGCTTCGGAACTACTTCTCCCTGTACTGCCTACACCAGGAGACACAGCTGGTGCACGTTTACCTGCCCCTCACCTCTCACATCCTCGGGGCCTTCGTTAACTCTCAGATCCAAGGGCACAAGGAGGTGGGTCTTTCCCATGCCACCCACCTGGGACAGCACTTCTTCTCCCTCCCAGCTTCCTTGGGAGAGGTACTTAGGAGAGTTAGTCTGTGGCACAGGTCTGTGGTCCCTTAGGAAGTCAGAACAATAGCTGAGAAATTGTCCTGGTGATCCATGATGGTGGTGAGAGAAGCAGGTGAAGCTATACAGGAGAAATTCTATACCTTCTGGAGGAATTTCAGAGGTCAGAAGTAAAGTGTGGAGGATCCCTGAGAACTGAAAGAATTTGAGAAAGGGCATGTGGGGAATCTGATTGAGGAGTTAAGGGATATCATTAATGGGATATTTTCCTGAAAAGCCTGTCAGTTTCCCCCATACAAGGTCTCCTATGCTTTTGGAAAGAAATGTGCTTGTCATGATACTCTAAGCTGGTGTGGCATCAGCCTGGTCCTCTTGCTTAGAGGCATCTAACTTGACTTGTATCTTTGATGCATTGCCCATCCTCTTCAAATGGCGACATGTATCTGGACAGTCTGGTCTACAGTCTGGAATAATGGTGTCTGACCAGGACTAAAAGTATATCCCCAAGTCCTATACAGTCCTCTCTTGCTTCCACTGTGTGATTCCCACACTCCTGCTTCTGGTGTTCTGTTCTGAGCTCCTTTAAAGCCTCTTTTTAGCACTGGGAACACAGTCCCCTCCTAAGGGGGTATTTCTGCCAGTGACCCCCTACTGCTGTTTGACACAGTGAGGAGGGGGGGGAGTACAGACACAGAATTTATCAAACACTGTCTCAAACCCCAGTTCTGTTATGACCTCTTATGGCCTTACTGACTCATTTCATTGCTGGCCCACTGTCCCTCTCTGAAAGAAGTGTCATAAAATATGACCCAGCTAAACTTCTAAAATCTGCCTGGAGACTCAGTGGGTAATGGGCTGCCTGAGAGCCACTCTGTTCCAGCGTCTATGGCTATGTCGGGCATACAGCTGAACTAGACCAGACCTTGTCACCAGGACATTGTGTAGTGGAAGATCCCGAAAAGTCACCAGAGAGGGGTTTCTCAGCCTCTGGAGGCCTGTGAGCAGCCAGCCTAGGGAGGAGGGCACAAGCTGGGGGTCGGATGCAGTGAGTGCTCACTGCCTATGCTCCTTGTTCTGCAGATGAGCAAAGTGTGGAATGATCTGAAGCCCAAGCTAAACTGCCTCTTCGCGGGACCAAACAGCTCCCTGACCCCACCAAGGTCCTCACAAGATGGTCTCTCTCTTCACTAGTGCCGAGAGGACCAGGGCAAGAGCTCTGGCACCCTCACTAAAACATCTTTCCAAATGGTGTGTCCCTGTTTAATTCCCTCAGACGGCGCTGCCCTCTTTCCTGTGTGCTCCTCAGCCTTGGGCTGAGGCCCCTGGAGCTTCAGAAGAGCTGATGCCGGGCAGGATGGGGCCATAGCTATCCCCTCATGGGGAGCAGAGCCTAGGATCCCAAGGCCTCTCAGCATCCATTGGTGCTCCAGGGTTTGCTGTTGTGTCCTCGACCCCTCTTGCTTGGCACCTGCACCGTGGCCTATTGTTTTGGTGCTGACAAGTGTTCAATTCCCTGGAATGATTCTCCTGATACCCAGCACAGGTGGAAATGATGGTTTGCATAGATAGTTCCTGAGAGCGTGTGCAGGGGGATCCCCATGTGCTACAACAGTTGGGAAGGTGAGTGGAGGGAGGGGGCTAAGGCCTCATGGAGGCAGGGTTATCTTTGTACAACCTTGTTGAACAAGGTGTGTCTTGGACATGTTTTGGGTAGTGAGAAGTCAGACAGCTAAGGTCAGCAGATTCCCTGGGTGAGTGTGAATGTGGTTCCATGAGTACCTGTGAACTGGCAGCTGTGCCAGGTGAAGACCCAGGGGTCATGAGTGTAGAGTGTTAATTTCCAGGGGATGAGCTCCAGAGATACCGTATCCAGGGGTTTAGGGCTAGGTCTCACCTTTAGAGCAATTTTTCCATGTCATCCTCAACATGCGTGCACACACCTCTCAGCTTCTCTTCCTGCTCACCGTAGGGACCGAGGGGACCAGAAGTTCCTCCTTGGGACAAAGTCTTTATAGTTCCATGGGTTAGTGTCTGCCAAGACCTGCTGCCAGATTGGCCCTTTTGGCTTCCTGGCCTGTAAGTTCAGGTTTAAGTGGACCATGGATGTGCCCTGCTGCCTGCTTAATTTTGTTGTTCTGATGGGGAAGCCTCACTTTTGCCTGTGTATCTCCATCCAGCAGACAGCACCAGGAATGGAAGATGGGGTCTTGGGTAACTCTGTGTCAGCAGCAGGCTGGCTTCCCTGACAAGCTAATGCACATCATAGTCCAGGGGAGAGTATCTTTTGGATCTGGCCAGACAGCTATGTCAGGCTGGGATGCCCACCCTGTGTGGATTACATGGGAATGGGGTGGAAGACACTGGGGCCTTACCACCCCAGGCTGAAGCCCCTCATTGGTTCCCATGTGCCTGTGTAACTTCTGGCTGGCTGAAAAGAGGAGTGGTGTCACCCAGAGTCCCTTGAGTGGGGGGGTGTTAGGATCAGTTGTCAAGTGTCTGGGCTACTTTGCTTTTTGATCTCCTGTATAAAAGACAAGTTCTCAAGCATCTTGAGTGGACCTGCCCCACAGAGCAGGTTGCACCAGCATTGTGTATGGTTAAGTCAGAAAGTATGACCATAGGCCTCTTCTGTCTTGCCCTGTGGTGGCACTGTGGAGTTGCCATTGCTTACCTGCCTGGATCCTGCTCATGAGGACCAGGAACAGGTGACCACAGCACAGTGGAACTGGGCGAATGCACTAGCTCCCCAACTAGGCCCTTTTGGAAGGGCACTGCTAGTCCACCCCAACCCTCCAGCCTCTATACTGTAGGGAGTCATGTGCCCTGTGCTTTTCAGCCAGAATAACATAGGTTATCTTCCCAAAAAGCCTTGCTATTGGCCTTAATGCTTGTATGCTGCTGGTGGGTCCTCTGGCTTGAGGGCTGGTGCTTTCTGCTGGTATAAACCTAAGGGAGGTGCTCTCAGCTCCAGGATGGAAGTCTTGGGGTGGTGGGGTCCCTGCTTACCCCCTCCTGTACCTTCCTGATACCTGAGCTCTCCTTGCAGACTGGGGAGAGTGCACATCACTGTGGCTGTGCCACAGCCTGCGCAGGACATCCCTGTGGGATGCACTGTCAATAGGGCCTGGTCCTGCCATTCCAAAAATCCAATGTAGGAAGGCTGGAGTGATGGCCAGTCACTGCCTTAGTGTGCTCTCAGAACTCTGACTGTAGCACTCCCAGCCTGTATCCACCTACTCAGTGGTGACTTACAGACTAGCTCTGGCTGACAGCACAGAGTAGAAGAGGAAGATGTGATGGGGAACACGTGACTCATCAGCATGGTTCTGTATCTGAGGCTTCCCCTCTTTGGGGGAGTCAGTTTTATGTATGAAGCACTTTATAAGGCTGCAGGAATTAATTACTACCACACCCAATAAACTGGAATTGTTTACAAATGATATATATTCGAAGATTCTTACAATAAACTTACATGAACAATTATTAAACATATTTATAAAAGTTGGGTATAGCTGTGCGTTCTTTGTGTAAGTCAATGTTTAACACTCCCCATTTCAGGTGGTCAGAAATCAGGATGCGAATGGCCCCTTCTTTTGGGGTGCATCACCCAGGGTGTCCCTTGGCTATGCCTCAATTTCACTACTGTAAAAGGGGAATAACCACAAAGTGGGGAAGGGGTGAAAGAGGACATGGCCTGATTCAGCCTGTGATCACAACACTAACGTGGGCACCGAGCAGATGGAAGCCAGGCCCTCCTCCACCTTAGGGGCAGTCAGAAAGCTGACCCCTCTTCTCATAGGCCTGTGACTTCACTGCTCCCATCTCTGTCCCATAGTACAGTAGCCAGGGTCACAGCCTAGCACATCTGGCAGTTTCCTGAGGACAGGGCTGGACTGTGGTGTGACCCTGGGAAGGATGTTTAGTAGCTAAAAGTCATTTATTTTTCTTTCATCCAATTGAGTTACCACACAGAAACACATCCTGCCTCTCTGTTCTGGGGCCTGCATTCATTGTTCCTCCTCTAGATGAAGTCCACCTCACGAAGCTTGTAGTCCAGGATGGTGTCGTGACCCTGGAACTTGAAGTATCCCTGGAACTTCCTCTTTTGAATCAGGAGGGGGAACCAGTAGCAGTCATCGGGCCACATGTCACTAAAGGGGATCTGGTCCAGGTGGAACCACTGAGGGCGCATCTCTGCAGTGGGTAGGAAGGAAGAGCACCCACATTCAACCCAGTTTTACAGTGACTTGTGATGAATTAACTGTGAGATTCTGTGAGGAACCTGACATTCAGCAGGTCTTTGTTCAGTATTTTTTTTTTTAAGACTAGGTTTCGCTGTGTTGCCCGGAGCAGTCCCGATCTGGGATCCCATGGACTCAGGCGAATCTGTCTCAGCCTCCCAGGTAGCTGGGATTACAGGTGCGCGCCACCACGCCCACCTATTATTTTGAGACTAGGTCTTGCTATGTTGCCCGGGGTGGGTCTCAAGCAATTCCTAGCCTTGGCCCTCCCTTCTTACGCTGGAATTGAAGGCACGTGCCACCGTGCCTGCCCCCTTCGTTCAGCATTATGTCATCATTATTCGGTTAAGAAACTCCCAATAGTGGTTAAATGTTTTTTTGAATGCTTTGCTTGCATTTTTTGCTTCCAGTCATAGTTCCCAAAGGTGACTTTAGTGAGGACTTACTGTACTTGGTATTTAATTCTTGTGACTGTTGACTGTTTTAAAGACTGGGAAGAAGGCTGGGGCTGGTGTGTTGAGGCCCTGCCTTGGGAGAGGGCATGACAGGGCAGGGCATCCTGCCCTGGTTCACTGCAGTGATGGAGATAGGGAACAGGTCCAGGGACTTACCCTCACTCTCCTTGGGTGTCCCGTGGACACTGTCTGTGCAGAAGATGTGCACATCCATCAACTCAGGTTCACCCACAAACTCAAACACGATATGGCCCATCTTGTCTAGCGTATCCACGGTCAGACCACTCTCTTCCTGCAGCTCCCTGGAGTGGAGAGACAACAGAAGGTGACAGAGCACATGCCCACATCCACACACAGCCCTGAGAATATCCACATACAGCTCTGAAGGGAGGATGGGGGAATGGGTGTTTGCACCCATGCACATAAGGGTTGAGGTGCCATGGGGAGGCTGAGGAGCCCAGGCAGACAACTGGAACACACCAATAGCTTTCCATCTGGCTGATCTCTGGAGTCACCTGGGTACTTTTTTGGAAACTCATTTAGTTCAGAGATCCAGGGAAGGGGTCAAGGGTGTGGTGAGGCACTGGTTGGGGTGCACAGGCCTATTTAGTTCAGTGCTCATTGCTCCAGGTAGCAGCTCAGGCCTGGCTGAGCTCAGCTATTTGGCGGTTTCCTGTGGGGTTGGTGGTAGAACTGGGCACCTTCCACTCCCTTCAGCTGTTCTCTCCCCATGGTGTGGTGGCAGCCATTGAAAGCTGCGTATCAAGTTCCAGGGTATAGGAACCTGGGCCCCAAAGCAAAGTCTTTCTGTCACAGACCTACCATTCCAGCCCCATGATGGGTCAAACCACAGGTTTCTGCTCTAAATTCTGAAGAACAAACTTGTTAGCAATGGACACACCTTCCACCCCACTGATTCCTGCAAATTCATGGTTGATCACATGGGATAAGATAAGCCTGGTACCACATTCCCCATTCTCAGGACCCTGCCTCCACCAGTTCCGTGCTTGGGGGAGAGGGTTCATAAGCCACAGGAAGCACACAGTGCCAACTCACCAGGAGCAGAACCAAGATGCTCGTCATTCTAATACTGTTGCCTATTTATAGACATTTCCAGAATTACATTTCCATTGTTGACGACCTAGCAAACATCCATGGACTGGCTACTCAGAGAACACTTGCTCCCATGTCAGTGTTTTTCCTTTGGTCTTTCTTCTTTGTACAGCCCCCAAAAAAACTGCAAGCACGTGCACTTCACACAGCAGTGACATTCCGCACCTCAAGGGATTCAAGTGGATTCTCAGCAGTTTTCTATTTAGAATAAAAAACTTGTTTATGGAGAAGCCTATGATGATCCTTTGATGGCACCGCACACCCCTAATTTCCCAGTCATGGTGCTGCTGCTTAAGTCACTCAGAAGCACGTTCTGGAACACCAGCTGTGCTCAGGCTCTGGGGACTCCTGCAGCCGTTGCTGCCATGAGACTGTTCCTCCATCAGTCTCACTTCCTTCCCCACCGTCCTATGTTTACTCATTTCTATAAAAATGTTCTAATTATGCCTGACAATTTATTATATGTAAAGGAAAAGTTTTAGCTTTGATTCCTAAGTTATGTTGGGGGCACCATGCTTAATTACTTTCCATGTTGGTAATAAGGGTCAGAGAGCCTATTTTACTCCTTAAACAAACACAGAGAATGAAATGGACTTATTTACAGTATGGAGTCCATCATGATGCTCCCCCCTTCCCCTCCCCCCAGCTTCTGTATGCTGCTTTTCAGATGTGGGCTGCTGAGGGTTTGAAAGCTGAAATTGACTCATTGAGATAGTTAATTAAAATTAGACTTGACCTAAAAAAAAAGTCTTCATTTTCAGGGTGCAAATAGCTCCCCAATTAAATATAACAGAAGGGCTGAGCAAGCCCCTATTCTTCTGGCAGCAGGCTGGTGGGTCTGATTTACAAAGAAAAAAAAATTTCACCTACTGATTTAATATTTTGACTGAAAATTTTCCTGAGCATATGGCAGTGTAGGAAATATCAGTAATCTTGAGGACAGAGGTAAAGTGCTGTTGCACAGGCGGGATGACACTGTTGGTTTTGCTGAAGTGTTTGATTATTTCATGATGCTCAGCTCCCCAGACAGCAGATGGAGAGCAGGATGAGTAACACATTAAACAAAACTACAGCAGCCCAGTGCCTGGCTGAGTGTGGGGAGGTGGGCAAGGGGCCCTGCGATCCTGGGTCTGCTCAGGGATCCCCTCAGCTGTTCCTCTGATCTCTGTCAGGGAATCTCAATCACTCTGCAGCCCCTGCAATTTGGGGGCTCTTGGGGTTGCTGGCCAGAAAGATGTGCACTGTTCACCTGCCTAAAGTCCAAACCTGGTTGTGAGGGATCCCAGGTCCCCAAGTACTTGTAATGTCCTGAGAATAAGGCATCTTGATGCTCAGATGACTTCCCAGCATGCAGGAGATATATTTGCGTAGAGCCACCTGAAGTAAGGTGGTAAGTGAGGAGGGTATATTGACCTAGTTCTTGAACTGGGACCCCAAAGGGCACAGAGTCATGACAAATTAAGTGCCCAAAATTAAGTTCTGAAGCCCCTTTTTGCGCGTCTGAAGCTGTGGAAGCCAAGGCTGGCAGAGCACACAGGCCTGGAAACTGACCTGGTTCAGCCTATGCTTCATCTGTAGCAACAGAACAGTAGCAGGTTAGGAGGGTGTCTGACCCTTGGCTCCATCCTATACTCTAGTTAATACCTGAGTAACCCTAGAGAGAGAGGTGATGGAGGTCCCAAGAGACTCAGAGCTAGCATCCTGCTACCTGGTCAAGGCTGATTGGTCTAAATTGAACTCTGGATACGGACTGCTTGACCTCAGTCTCAGTTCATAGTCAGGCATGGCCCTGCCTTAATGGACAGTGTCTGCAGAGCAACACTCCACTGAGCTTGAAACCAGTTCTGAGTTTGGGAAACACTGATGCCCTCTGGCCATGGGAGCAGGTTCTGCTGTGGAAGGGTGTGTCCTTGTGAATGCCCAGGCCTCTAACAGGAGCTGGGTGGTTGGAAGAAGCCCCCCCTCCACAGCCTGCACCTGGTCCCGTAGCAGCCGCAGTCCCAGCTGCCGGATGAAGCCTCCAAATGGCAATCAAGAGTCTCGAAGGAGGTAACGGGGACCAACATAATAAAGCCTTGAATAATTCTGGACATCAGACATCAAAGTCATTGGTTTTATGATGTTTGGGACCACCTCTCCTGGGGCCTCTGCTTGTAGATAGCAAGCTCCAGAGGCCTGGCTGAGTGTCCCCCATCCCAGAAGTCCAAGCCCAGCACAGCAGCTATATACCTTCGCCAAGTTTATTCCCTTACCCATCCAGTCATGTAATGCCTATGAACTCGTGAAGACAATAGAAAAGGAAAACCTTGTGTTCTTCACTATGTCATATTTATGGCACCATGGCTTTTTCAACAAACCAAGGTGGGTGAGCTGGAGATTCATGTGAGATC
This sequence comes from Uropsilus gracilis, assembly GCA_004024945.1. Classification (NCBI taxonomy): domain Eukaryota; kingdom Metazoa; phylum Chordata; class Mammalia; order Eulipotyphla; family Talpidae; genus Uropsilus; species Uropsilus gracilis. The sequence goes on along the minus strand of PVHY01027711.1, from coordinate 2,328 downwards.
AAACAAGCAAATCTTAATTCCAGATGGTTTAGGAAAAAAACCAGGGATTTTCTTAAGCTTGGGATAACCAAAGAGTGCTTAAAAATGATAACCATGGAAAAAAGTTCCATGCATGGGATTACACAGAAATGATAACATTTGCTTATCAATAATAAATAGTATTAAGAGTAAAAAGACAAGCCACAGAAGAGATCTGCAATACAAGCCTCTGATAACATGTCTAAAGGGTACAAAGACATTCTGCTTTCTACTCCTGTATATAAGGAGTTTGGGAGTCATCACTCCATTTTATGAGACTGAGTGCTGCCTACTGCGCTAAGGAGGCAACTCCTCACTCCATTTTAACATGTAAAATGCTGAGCAGAATGGGTACCAACTCTTGCAAGATCCATGAGAGTGATCTCAAGATCAGAGACAGACAGGGGGGCATGGGGAGTGCAGGTCTGATGGGGGTGGGGGGAGTGGGGATGCTTCCTTCACACACCTTAGGAACCAGCACAGAGAGGGAAGGCTGAACAGAGAGATGCAGAGGCTTGTCGGGCAAGTTTAGATAGAGTGCAAAATGCTAGGGAATCTTGCCAAGAGGCTCCCGTAAGAGTGTGAGATTTACCTCCAGAAGCTCAACTAGAAAAATTTGCGGGCTTCTGGTGGGAGGAGAAGCATTCTGAAACACTACAAGGCCTGCACTCCAGGAATACTAGTTAACCAGCACAGAAGCTGTTTGGGTTTTATCAGACCCCAGGAAGGGAAACTCAATTCCAGCCCTCTCTAGCCATCCTGTCCCATCCAAGTGAGAAAAATAAACTCAGAAAGTCTGTGATTTTCACAGACTAGGGGCATGACTCTCTGAAGGACTGAGATCCAATCACAGAACTAAGGATGCTCCCTCCCACTTCGCCACCATAGCACTAACAGCCATTTACAGCCACCCCTTTTACCTGCTGCACACTGTCCAAAGATCAAGAAAAAAAATACAACTCACACTAAAAGGCAAATAACGTAATTTGAAGAGCATCAGAACCAGACATGGCAGGGATGTTAGGATTATCAGAGAGAGAGAACATAAAACAACTATGAGCACTATGCTTAAGGGTTCTTAGTGCATGCAAGAACAAATGGGCAATGGAAGCAGAGATGGAAGCCCCAAGAATCAATGCTAATGTGAAAAAACACTAACAGCAAGAATGTCTTTGATGGGCTGATTAGCAGACTGGACATGGCTGAGCAGCCAACCTCTGAGATAAGACACATGGAACAGCACAGAGAACAAAGACTGAAAAGAGAGAGAGAGGGAAAAAAGAAAAAGAAAAGCAACCAGAATAAAATATATAAGCACTGAAGGGGATGAAAGAAGTGAACAGAAGAACTTGAAACAACTACTCAGGAATTCTCTGTATTAATGTCAGAAACTCAAGCACAGATCTAGGCATATTATCTTCAAACTACAGAAAACCAAAGATAAAGAAAAGAAAAAATTGGGAAAGAAACCAGAGGAAAAAATAAAGATAAGAATTGTATCCAACTTCTCAGAAACCAAGCAATTAAGAATAAAGTGATATAGCTAATGTGTTGAGAAGTCCCAGGACCACCAACCTAGAATTCTGTACCCTGTAAAATTTTCCTTCAAAATTGAAGGAGAAATAAAGACATTCTCAGACAAATAAAAATTGAGGGAATGTGTTGCCAGTAGACCTGTCTTGAAAAAAATGTTAAAACTTTAGCAAGAAGGAAAATGATACATGTCAGATACTCAGCTCTATATAAAGAAGAAAGATTAGACGAAGAGTAAGTGAAGGTAAAATAAAATTTTTTTTAAAATTCTTTATCCAACAGATAGGTTTGCTCAAACTAATAACAGTGACTATGTAGTCACTATGCATGTTTTGACAGGTATACATACATGCTTATGTCAAACTCACATTAGTGAAATGAATGACAGTGATGATACAAGGGTGGGATGAAGGAGTTAGTATTATTATGTTTTGTAAAATATGCCCACTACATGTGAAGCCATACAATATTATTTGAAAGTAGATTTGGAATAACTGTAAATATATAAAACAAACTCTAAAAAAAACACTAAAGAAGGTTAAAAAAAGGTTAACCAATAAACTAAAGGGAGAAAATAAAATCATAAAATTCTCAATTAAAGTACAGTACAGAAGTCAGAGAAAGAGTGGAAGACAAAAACAGGAATAGAGAACAAGAGCAGCAAATAGAAACAGCAATAAGCATGATAGATATTAACCCAACTACATCAATAATCATCACCCCACCTCTGCATGGGCTACTGAAGGCCCCACACTTTTGTGAATACTGCATCCAAAC
>PVHY01027710.1:0-15966 GCA_004024945.1 Uropsilus gracilis | reverse complement strand
CGTCCGGGGGCGGCGCGGAGACCGCGTTTCTGTGCCCAGCGCGGGTTTCGCCGGGGCCCCGCAGCCGCGGGGGTTGGGGGGGGCGCTCCTCTGGCTGCTCACTGGGTGGCCGGAGTTGGGGCGGCCGCTCCAAGTTTGGTGCGTAAGACTCCAGCCCTGCCTGATTGCCCTGTGCTGGGGATCGGGGCTGGCCAGGGCGGCGGGGCTCCTCGCTCAGTAGACCGGGGTCTCCGTGGCCCTTCCTGCTCCCCCCCCCCCACCGCACCGCCACACGCAGACCTCGGGCCCGGAACGCAGCGACCCAGGGGCACATCTGGGCAGCCGCGGGGAGCGCCAGGCCCCGAGGCGGGATGGCAGCTGGCAGCCAAGGGAACGTCTGCTCGGGAATCCGCTGCACGTGGGCGAGGCGTCCTAGGAGCGAGGGCAGGCGGAGTCCGAGGGGTCCGAGCGGATTTGGAGCCCCCAGCCGTGCGCCCCCGCAGCTCTACCCCCCGCCGCCCGCCGCCCGCGTCTCCCGCCGGCGGGGTTGCAGGCTGCCCTCCGCGGGATCAGGTCTGCGGGGCCAACGTAGTAGCAGGTGTCTGGAGCGGTGCCGCGGACGCGGAGGCGAAGGCCGGCCCGGAGGTTATTGGTGCAACAAAGAACTTGTGGGGGATGCGTGAGTCTGAAATCCATCTCTGTCTGAGTTTTCAGGGGGAGAGAAGCTTCTCGGCATCGAGCTTCGCTTGTTGGCGTGATGATGGCTCTGCCCACTGTGAACTCAGTTCTGGAGTCATCCCTCTAGGGAAATCTGGCCCCGAATTCTTTGGAATTTACCAGCTCAGTTTTCCAATCGGTTCACAGATACTTAGTACAAGGTCGCACGGATGCAAAGACCTCTTCGATGCTAGAGGGTTTTCTACCCTACCTGCACAGCCCAGTTGAAATCCTCAGCTTAAGACAGCTCTTCTGTCCTCAAGCAAGTGCCCATTTCTAAGTTTGTTTTCTTAATCCAGTGCATTATTTTCATCACACACATGCACACCCCCAAATACCTCCCGTATCAGTAGCTCCTGTCACTGAAGTCCCCCCCCCCTTGAGGTTGTGAGATACAGTGAAGATACTCAGCTCTGAAAGCCTTACCTGCATTATTAAATTGTGTCCTCCAAATATCATTTTGGCTGATAACTTGAGAGTGTTGACGATTACACCATAAGGTCTTGACCCCCCCCCTCCCCCGTATCTCAGTATTTCTAGTACCTGCTGCATGGAGCATATTGACTAGAAGATGTTATATTTCTAGAACCCCTTGGGTGTCATTTCATTTGAAGGACTTTGCCAGAGTATCACTAGCTGGTGTTGCATTTGGCCAGGATATAAGGGGAAGCTGATGCTCTAGCCTCCAGAGAAGGAAATGGTTGCATTTATTTGTGTTTTGTGTTTGCTACACATGACCCAATCAAGGAGGCAGGGTGGAGAGCACCTTCTTTTTGAAGACGTTCCGGGTTGTTTCCTGCTAGTGCTTTTCGTTAGCTGTGGTTTAAAAGGAAGACCCAGTCACAGCAACACCTACCCTGTGCCCGTTGGTGGTGCTGGAAAACAGAAGTGCTCAATTCCTTTGGCACTTGCAATAAGAAAAAGTCATAGCACAATATTATTTTGAATCCGTGTCTCCCCAGAGAAGGCATTCCCACCGGAATTCAGTGTAGGTCTGACTTCCCTTGTCGCTGTCATCTTAGTCACAGTTTAGTTTTATCTGAACAGTGTTTTCTTTATCAGTTATATAATGAAGTGAACTATTAAATTTTCTTTTCACATTTCTTCCCACTGAAAAGGTGAATTCCCCATTTGAGGAAATCATACGTGGTTCAAAAATCCTTTTGCAATTTTTGTATTTCTGTATAATCTATGCCATTAACTTGATTGAATATAGACCTTCAATATCTTTCTCAAATTAGTCTCAGTCTTAGGAGAGAGCATATTAATATGTAGGTAGTTATTATTATTGCATTTGTATAGCATATCTGTTTATGTGAGAATACATGTTATTGTTCTTTATAGTAATATATTATTAATATCTTTAACAGGCTTTCATTAAATAAACTAATACATTTAAATTTAATACTTGTTATTTTAAGCAGGATATTTTTAATGTTTTCTTGCATTTCTTGCCCACAAGTGGTTAATTGCCAAGTTGTCTAACTAAAATGCCATTTTAATAATAAAGCAGGAAAAATAACTTTTTACAGTTTCTTCCTACATTTGTGACTTTTACATCTTTTGAGAACTATGTTACCCAATTTAAAATTATTGAAATGGTGAGAACAGTCATTTAAGCTGCTTCTCAGATTCCCCTCACCTTTGTTCTCTACCCTGCTCCAATTCTTTTTAAGCCTATTGAGCTCCTAAGGATGTTTGGATGAGAAATGTAAAAAAGGAGAGAAGGTGCAAATGTGATTAGAATTACAGATTTCCCTGTGTTCTGATTTTATTTCCTAAGTAGTAGTCAAGGTGCCCTGTGCTCTTGTTTATTTTATTTAGCAAAGACTGTTAGTAAAAGTATCTTTTAAAGGTCTTTTCTTTTTATTTTATTTATTGGGGAGGAGGGATAATGCCTTCCCATTGAAATTCTCTTCACACATGCATTGTTCACACACACATTTTTTCCCTTTTTTAAAGAAGATAATTCAGAAAAGTGAAGCTTGTAAAAATCCCACGACTACATTCAGATAATTTATATGCCAACTGGTTTTAAAAATGTGGATGTTTATTGATACAGTAGTTAGTGAAAGATAACTTTTTCTTGGGAGCTTTTGGCTATGAAGGGGTAATAAAAATGAACTTGATGTGACAAAATATAATTCTAATAGTGTAGTACTCTTAAGAAGTGCTCTATCTTTTTTTTTTAAACAACTTTCATTATAATCAAATTTTACAGTGCCTTCAAGGACAGTGTCGTTCTATCTTGACATCAAAAGTAGAAAAATCATCTTGCTTGGAAACTGGGGTCTTGCGGTTTGTGGACTTTTGGGGTTCAGAGATTGCTTCCATCACCTATAGTTCTGTGTCCTAGATCAACCAGTCATCCTCTTCGAACCTCTGTTTCCTGTCTGTAATTGGGCAGTATGCTGAAAGAATTGCTGCATTCATGAAATGAAATAATATATAGTCAACTGATCTTTGACAAAGGAGGGAAAAACTTATGGAAAGCAGTATGGAGGACCCTCAAATTAATGAAAGTGGAACTACCATTTGACCCAGCAATCGCTTTTCTGGGAATCTACCCAAAGGAGACCTCAACATGGATACAAAAAGACATCTGTGCTTGGATGTTTATTGCATCACTATTTATAATTGCAAGGACGTGGAAACAACCCAAATGTCCCAAAACAGATGAATGGATGAATGTGGTGTATATATACACAATGGAGTATTACTCATCAATTAAAAATTTGATGAATTTATCGAAACATAGATGTACCTAGAAGAAATCATACTAGCAGAAACGAGTCAGAAAGAAAAAGCAGAAACCAAATGGTTTCACCAATATGTGGACAACAATATGTGGATAGTACACAACGGGAGGGTGGGGACCGGCCGGCTGGACCAGTCAGAGAGGGGAGGTGATGGGGTGACCCCCAGAGACTAAAGTGATGTGAAATATATATAAGTAAACTATTTATATAAAAAAGAAATAATATATGTGTATAAAATAACAGAAATCTGGGCACTCAGGATGTGCTCAAAGTTGCGGACTCTTGTTCTTACAGTATTTTTATTGAATGTCTTGACTTTGACTCAACTTTAAGGGTAAATTTTTCACTTTCGATCTCTGTGTATCATATGTTTTTAGAATAATGTTTTAAAGTCATAAATGATTGTTTCAAAACTGCAGACATCTGTTTCTGTCTGAAGTGATATTTATGAGACTCTGGAGAATATTTTGTTTCTTTTCATCATGATGAAAATGCTCTGCAAGAAATGAGGTTGCCCGGCTGTTGCCTGTGGCTGTTGAGTCCCTGCCCGCCTCTCCAGGTACTTGGAAAGGTGGAGCAGTCTGTAGGGCACTTAGGGGTTCACACAGATCACTGGTTGGGCGCCCTGTTCATTCGGTGGTAGGTCGGGACTCTGTTTCTCATAAACAAATCTCTTTTGCTGCTTGGTCCTCATGGTAAAAGTGACAGAATTTCCAGAGCCCTCAATAGTTCCTGTGGTCCGACCCAGCAGATTGTTGTGATCAGAACTGCCTGTGTCCACCAGCCAACAATGAAGCAGAAACTAAAGTTAAACAAATTAGGTTCATGTTGCTTCCTTGGCAGAGGTGATCACATTCTGCAGGAATTGACTCTGTGTGGGGAAGAGGCAGCTGGGAGGGCCTTTTGATAGGATTTGGACTTGGGCTAATGAAGCAGAGCAGATAGAAATTGGGTGTCTTGGGTGACTTCCCCAGGTGTTGAGATTAAGGGGAGGCTAGTGACCAGGGGTGCAGAGACGAGCGTCGCTCTTGTTCATAAGAGGGGAACTTCGAGTCCTTTTGTTGTTGTAGAGTCTTTATCACTGTCCTGCTGTGACCTGAATCCGAATGGTTTTAGTCTCTTTTTCCCTTGTGTGTTGCGTGGTTTAATAGGAAGACCCGATTCTGATGTCAGGGTCACTTGTCACTTTCTCTTCTTGAACATCCAGTGTATGCTTTGTGTCTCATTTTCCTTCAGGCCTTTAGTGAAGCTTGTTGTGTGTGCTTTTGCTACTTTAGGACTGTTGGGGACTATTCGTAATCACTGTCAATTTATTAAAACATAAAGGTGTGTGTGTTCTCATCTTCCCTCCCCCCCCGCCCTGCCCTCCTCTCCATTTTATTTTATTTTATTTTATTTTTTGCCAAGTATCCAGCATCCTATGTTTGTGTAACTGGCTTCAGGAAGATTACAGGTTGAGGGACTTAAAATTTATCATTTTATAATTATTTTCCCAATATATGTCCAGCTTGTCAAATCTTTCAGGAAATTATTTCTGTCATGTGCTTGTGCATGCTCATATATATATGTGTGTGTGTCTCTGTGTGTGTGTGTATAAATAACATAAATAGCATTTATATATACATATAAAATCTGTGTGTATATAATTCACTTTCCACATTTGATAAAAGCCTGTAACTTATTTTTAAGATTAATTAGCATAAGATCCAAGAGCACCTTTCCAACCACCAGTTACCTCTTAAATGGACATGATTTCTAAGTTAAGAGCCTCTTGGTATAACCATTCAAGAAACCTCAAGTCCGCCCTGTTAAAATTGAGTCACAGAAGACTTCAGTCATATGATTTGCTGAAATAGATTGCTGGTGAGTTGGTATCTGATCTACTTGGTTAAGTAACAATATTAAAAATAATTACTTCTCTCTATATATTTAAAAAAATTTTTTATAGAAGCCTGACCTTCAACTAGAAGGGCAATTCTACTTCTCAGCTTTGGGACTTACTTTGTAAGAAGAAAATGAGATTGTGTACTTAAACGTTTTTTTTTTTTTCATGAAAGTATACATGTTCTCTAGAGAATTCAAAGAACCAAGAAGTGCAATGATAGCAAAATAATTTAATCATCCCAATAAAATCTCCATAACCATTGTATATTTCCAAAACACTCGTCATCTGTCTAAGTATATAAGTACTTTTAATAGACCGTAGAATTACTTTATCTTTCTTTGTAACATCCCTTTTCCTGTAAAGAATGTAAAAGAATTTCCCATGTCATTCAACAGTCTTCTGAGCCTGTCTTAGTAACTATTGTATGGACTGTATAGTATTCCATTGAGTCACTGTATCTTAAATTGAATTCTCTTGTTAAAAAGAGAACTTTTCAATGTTTGCTGCCATAAAGTCACATAGATGAGATCATAAAAGGCAAAACTGACACACTTTGCCCCACTAATAGCTTTGCCCATGATCTGCAGTTACCGTCATAGGGTTTTTCATTGTTATCACCACTAGCATTTGGGGCTGCATAGTTCTTTTGTTGAGGAGGGAATACTATCCTGTGCATTGTAGGATGTTTAAAAGCCTCCCTGACTGTCATCCACTAGATGCTGGTAGCTATATCTTCTTTTTCCCAGATGTGACAACCAAAAGCATCTAGAGATGTTTGCCACCAAATGTCCAGTTGGAGGTAGAATCATTCTGGTTGAAGACCACAGGCATAAACTGTCAATCTGGATACACACACACACACACACACACACACACACACACACACACACACACACACAGAGCTGACTCATTTGCATGTTTGCATGCTTCAAGTCTCAGCTTAAACCTCAACTTAAGAGAATCCTTTCAGTCTTCCCTGAACTATGTCTTCCCAGTCCTCCAACCACCACACATTATTATAGTGTCTCCTTTATTTCTTGGATCTTATGATGGTGCCCTATCTCTTTTCCTTCTTTTTATTGTTTATCTTTCGCACTAGACTGAGTGCATGACAAGGCTAGGGAACATGTCTACCAGGGCTGTTTCATGGGCATGTGAGCTGTGTAGTCACACAAGGCTGCGAAGCTCAGAAGAGCTTCGGGCCCTGGTTTAATATTTTGCTGTCACCATCTTGATGCTGGAACAGAGGGTTCCACAGTTTCATTTTGTAGCAGGCCTCAATTTTGTAGCCTGTCACGTTGTGTACCTTTTTCATTGTAGACTTACTGGTGCCTGCATGCAATAGTTGGACTAATTGTTGAATAATTTAGTAAAGTTTCAAGGAACATATTACTGCAACTTTTGAACCTCCCTGATTCTTAAATTGAAATCTAAAAATCAGTGTACGAGCAGCGAACATTCAAGATTCTGCTGTTGATAGTGATATCTTTTATGTTTTATGTAATTGTACAAGGACCAGCTCCTATGTTTTTCACGTCTTCAAAGACTGGAATTAGAAAATGATTGAGCTTTTCCACCCCACACTCTTATTAGTGTGAAACAGAGTGCATATCCTTTATCTGTGGAGTTTATCCTGATCTGGAATGATTGTTAACTGATACTCAGAGTCCACATTCACACAGACCAAGTAGAGAGACCACCATCTTTCAAAATAAGCAAACAAAATATTGCTGCAAATTACAAAGCATGGTAAATATTAGCAGGTATCTGTGTCTTTAAACTCTTTACTGCAGTCCCAGTAGTTGACACACTCATCTAGTCCATAGGGCTCTTTTCAAAGATAGATTGAAAAATTTTATTTTTGCTTTGTGTGAAGTGTGGTCATTTATTTAGATTGGCTTACAAGAAGTTTTAGGAAATTTTACCTAGTTAGGATTATTAAAATCAGTGCTAATGTGATATGTATAATTTGATATGGTTCAGCTATTAACCTGCATGGTTCAAATGCAATAGTTCTGTAACTATAGTCAAATTTAAAAGTTTGTAAACATTTTTTGTTCACAATTTAAATTGCTTGTTACTCTTATTAGTTTACTCTTATTACTCTTATGAGTTTGAATTGCTTGTTTTCTTCTCTTGTTCTATGATAACAAAATTTAGTTTTAATAATCTCATATGGCATACATTAGGTCATCTTTGCAGCTATCTTTAAAGTTCATCTTTTGCATTTCCTTAAAGTTTGAAGGGAATTTAGTGAGGGAACTTAGGGAATGAGTACTTAAAAATTCACTTTGGGAGAGGGTGAGAATTGAGAAGGTTAGAGGTGTTAGATAAAAAGTACACCGAGTGTATGCCTGTGTTGTTCAAATGAATGTATAAATTATTTCTGGATGTCCTTGATCGTTACATATATATTCTGTAAATGGAAGGATGTCAATATTAAATTATCTGCTAAGATTTATTTGCTTTTTGAAGAACTCTTTTATTTAGGAAAATTCTATACAGTTACATTTGGTACATTTTCTTTTGATCATTGAAAATATCTGTGTTTAATGAACGGAAATTGAAGTAGGTCAATAAAATAAAGAGATTAACAGTTTGTTCTCACCAGGCAGGAGTACATATTACTCTGGGGGGGAAATAAGTCATTTTTGAAAAAGATTTTTTGATCAATATAAAAGGTAAAGGAAATATGAAAAAAATCAAAAGAGTCAAAAAGCTGAGAAATCCATGAGCTCTTCAGAGTATGCTAAAAAAATGACCTTTTCCTCTTCTGAGATTGGGGACACATACTTTAGATAATGAAAGATTTAATTTACCTTTAGATGAAATATCTTACATATTACAAAGCAAGGAAAAAATAATTGTCTTGACAGAACACTGACATGTTGTCATGGAATAAATAAAAGGGTAGAGGAGACTGTTTTTCAAAATTTAATTTCTTGCAACATGGGTCATCTTTGTATGGCTGTTGGTACCCCTGGGAATACCTCCCCCTTCTCCCCTCCTCCCCCCATCACTCATTTCTCTCTTCTTGCTGTTTCTTGGTCTGTGTTTAGCCTGCTGGTCTCTTCATTTTCTGTGGTGGTGTCCTTTTCCTGGGTAAAGGCCTGTGCTCCCAGGACAGGCAAACCATGCTGCCTAGGTTTCAGTCTTAACTTTGCATAGGCAGCCAGTCTGTGCTCATTTGGAGTCTGTCAATGCCTGAGGGGAGACATTTTACCTGATTGTATGTCCCGATATTATTATGTCCCTCCCACGTTTTAGTGAACACCAGTCAATTTATAGTAGTAAAACAATTTATAGTAGTAAAATATCTCTTGTTCTCTCGGTGACCTTTGGCAAACAACTCAACCTCTCACGAAATGTTCTGTCATCATCGGAGTGGGGTCACAGGTTTATCCTTCCCTTCAGGTGTTTTTGAGAACCACATGGTATGGTAGCAAGACAGTGATACTCTTTTCAAAAAATTGCATCATACCTTCTGCTACGAATGCTCTTCTTAGAGGCATAAAAGATATTCCCGACTGGATGAGGAGCAGGCGGAGACATCTTAGTAGCCATTCTTTTCCTTCCTACTAATAGAATACGAGGCTTCTGGATAGTTTTCTCCCGCTGTTCCCCCTCAAAGTATTCATCCTGTGCTCTTGGGGATAGTCTGTGCTTCATTCTCTCGGTGAATGAAATCATGCATTGTTTGGAATTTCACTCTATGAAAAGTCAAATATGTGTTTTCATAGTATGCCATTTAATGACTCAAGACTTGTCTTTGGCAAAATAATGCTGAGATCAATTAAGATCAAGAGGGAAGCTTGGATATATGAGCGGGGGTGGGTTGAACACAGGTGCTGGACTTTCTCGGATGTGCAGGAGCACGTTCTCTCCTGTGTTGTATCAGGTTGTTGAGTGTCAGAGTGTCCGTCTTGGTGTGTCCCCTCCACTGGGGGTCATGACTTCTTTCATATGAAGGGGAGAAAGGTAGCATGGACTGGCATGTATCTATTTGTCTCCAGCCTGGCTCCGCCCTGATCTGGCCCTGGACCCTCCCCATGGGCAGTCTTCCATCTGGTGGTGACTGGGAAGCAGTGGCTGGAGAAGAGCCTGGGCAAGGGGCGTGTGACTGGGTCTGTCGTGTTACCTACATACACAGCTGCTGCCTGGTGGCTGCGCTGGCCGTTTCTCTCTGGAACCTGGTCACTGCTTTCTCCTCTTGCCGGACCTGTTTTGAGTCGAAACAGATTCCATCTTGTCTTTAACTTCCAAATTAAACAACCTGACTGAGCCTTTCAGCGACTGAAAAAAATAAGGGGTTACCTGCTGATGGGAACAGTACTATGTGCTGCAAGGTTCTGTGCTGAAGACTTGTCCATCCAGCAGAGACAGAACAGTGGACTTGTTTACCAGTCTGAAAGCGTCAGCCCACATGTCCTAACCTCGGGCTGTCTCCCTGCCTGTGTGCTGTCCTGATGAGCACACCTTGGGATCGCCCTGTGGTTGTGCACCTGAATGAAGATTGCTTTCCTCTATTAAATGCCTTTCCTAATTATATGCTAGCTGGATTATTTCTCAGTTAATACCCAGTTGCTTCACTACAATTTTGAGCTAGGGAGTGCTACATTATTCTTTATAGTTTCCTGATGCTCTGCCCTTTATAAAAATTTTATTAAATAATCCTATTTGAGAGGTTCGATTTATTTCCTTCCAGGATCCTGTATGATGAAACTTTATATACGTTAAATATTGAAACCCAGAGTTAATTTGATTTGTAATTAAGATGTATAGAAACATGAATCTGTCCTCAAGTAAATTTATATGTATAGAAGTTCCAGCCAGTGGTGATTTCATTCTGTACATGTAGTTGCCTTGTGATCTTGCTTTCCATTAAATGTTTCCCTCCCTTTCCCCTCATCCCATGAATGAAGTGTATTGGTAGTGTTATCTTTAGGTTTCAGGTTGTAAGTATGATTAAATTGATGATACTTCTTAATGACACAGTAGTTTATGTCAGAAAGATTTTTTGTTTTTTTCATTCTGTAATTTTAAAACATATATTTTTAATTGAGGTGACAACCTTGTATAAGATTTAGGAAAATATGTTCAGACCGCCTCAGATGTATGGCACTGCATCAGACCACCAAAGCTCCCTTTATTCCTTCGCTGTGTAGCTGGTCTCCTCTCCCCTTTGACTCCAGTCTCATAATCTCTCCCTCCTTAGTGGGATCAACTCTGCAGTCATATTTCTTCGATTTATTTTGGTCTAGTTTTGTCAGTTGTTTTATTTCTTTGTATCCCACACACAAGTAAAGTCATCCAGTATTTGTCTTTCTCCTTTGGACTGATTTCACTTACCATCATCTCCCTGAGTCTGTCCATGTCCTTCCAAACGGCAAGAGTTCATTTTTTAATAACTGAGAAGTACTCCTTCATGAATCTGTACCACATCTTTTTAACCCATTATTCTGTTGAGAATGCAATGATTTAATCCCACCCACTGCACCAATTTAACCAATCACCAGATTCTCTAGATTATTTCGTAATAAATATTTCTGTCATTTCTCTACCTACCTCTGTTGGCTGAATGAGGCAGCCTATCTTTCCCAATAAAAGTCAAGATTTACCTTCATTTCTTATGCTGATTTTTTCAATGACCTCCCATTGTCTTTATTAGAAACAAATATAATTTTATTTGACCATATAGTATCCATATAATCAAAAAGATAAAAGAAGCGTCTTGGTGATACAAGTGGGTGAAAGCCCTATGCCATTACACACACAATTCACAACCAAAGGTTAGCATCCTCAATCATAGTGAGTCCTTATAAATTGGTAGCAAAAGACACTAATATTCAAGGGAAATGAAAAAAGAGCATAAAGAAGAATTCCAAATGATATAAATGTCTAATGAGGGTTTGTGAGATGATTGAAATCATCATGAACAGGGGAAAAGCAATTGCTTAGAGATATCTCATCATCAAGATTAAAAGTACTGATATCTGATATTCCTGTGATTATAGGAACTAGAGGACTCTCATCTCCACTTACTGAGAGAGAAGACGGAAAAAGATTATCTCTACATTCACAGAGAAATCTGCAGTTATCACTCAAAATTTAAATTTTGTCTAGTGATTCCAATTTATACAAAGTAATTGGATGCATTTAAATAAAAACACAAATTATGTACTTTATGTATGCATTTTATGTATGTATGTATCTATACACACATGTGTTTTCACTGCACAGCTATTAGAAGTATATTAAATAGTAAACTATGGTTAATATTATGGACATTAAGCCCAGAGAGGTAAAGCTATATAATTAAAGTAAAAAAGCTGCATTGTTGAATTATAAAAGCAAACTGTGGCCCAGTTTAGAAAAGGAACCTATATTGTCTGTGCATGAACACACTCCAAAATGAAGTGCAAAATATTCTACTGTTAACAGGTCTACTGTTGACAGAAGAGTAGTATTAGAGAAAAAGCAACTAAGATGTAAGATATACGTCACAAATTTCTATGAGTTTGAATTCTTGAAAATAATATTTTTGAGTGTATCCAGATTTCTAATTATGCTGTGGTAAGTGAAATTTACAAATTATGTTTTACAACTAAAGGAGCAAAGATGAAGCCTTTAATCCTATCTTCTGAGCTCTGTGTGTTCATGGCATCAGGACTCCTTATTCTAATAGTATTGACTTTCATGTGACTTATCAGATCCTTCATCCTTTGTCCCCTTCTTCTGCCTCATGTTCTCATTCTCCCATTTGGAATTTCCGCTCTTACTGCTGGGCTCCCAGAGTCAAAAAAAATATTGCTCACATTATCCCTGCAACTACTGAGGTGTGCTCTCAATGAGTCTCAGAACCAGGATGTACTTCTAAAGTCATTTTGGAATCGGAGTACTTAATTGTGGCCAGGACTGTTGTGATAGTATATTGTTCTTTGTTCAGTTCTGTTTTCATTGGAAATCATTTTCCATACTGCTTCAATGGTGATGTTTTTTTAGCAATCAATCTGAGCACATTGTCCTTCTCAACTAGTTCACATGTTTAGATTCAAGTGAGCAGCAAACTAAGATGATCTTGAACTACAAAAGGAACATAATGGAACTCAGTAGAGGCATTTCAGCAAACAATGAAGGCAAAGGAAGACAGAGAAGCAGATGAGCTAAGAAAATGAAAATTGTAAATGAGAATGTTTACAAATCAAGGGTCCCAGGGCCCCTCCTATTTTATCTCCCAGCTGGGAAAGGTAAACTGCCTTGGGTCAAGCATTCTTCATGCTTCTGCTGGGTATGACAAGAATGCAAAGGTCTGACTTCCCTTAGGGGGGCATTTCTCCATGTTGTGTTTGGAGGAGTAATCTTGGAGGAGTATTTCTCCCAAGAGAAAGAGCTGGATTGTTTTGACTTTACCAGCGCAGTGGCAGATCCCCCGAAAGATCAGCGTTCCTCCGCTGTAATACCACTGAGAATTGTGCAGGCAGCCAGCTAGAATCCCCTGTGGAGTGGGGCCCCACCCATGGGATGCTCATGCTGTCTGCTTTCTTTGATGAGTGTCTCTCATCTTCTGTCAGCACCTAGGAAACCCTGCTAGCATCCTAACTTGCAAGTGGGAAAAGCTCTCCGACTCTACAACTTCCAGCAGCTTCCCCCAGCCCATGCCATGGTTAGGCCTACAGTTCCATTTCAGATATACCTCAGCGCCTTTGTTTTCCCCTTTCCTTACTTGATGTTTGTTGTCACAACATCAAGAGTAGAAACGTCATTCTACTCTTTCTCTTCTTTCAGGTTTTTCTGATCAATCCGAGCTTAGAATTCTTGGCTTCTTGTCAACTTTGTGAACTTAGACAAATTTAACCATCATAAATTCACTTTTTTATTTACAAATCAAGAATAGATACCTTTTTTTGATAACGAGACCGTGAAGTGTCTTGTTGATAATGAGACTGTGAAGTGTCTTGTCATTTATAATATTGCTCTAGACCGTGAAGTGTCTTGTTGAAAGATCATTTTATAATATTGCTCCAAATCTCCTCTTCCCCCTTCCCTGGTCTGTCCATGGAAAGGAAACCCATTCTTTCTCAATGCTTACAGAGAATGCAACACATACTTTTTTTTTACTGCATTTTGTCACATTAATTCAATTTTTCATGATTGTCTTTCTGCCTCAACTGAGTGTGGAGGTGAAATCGAGCAAGAACACAGGCAGAGCAGAGAGCTTAACTTAGAAGTGGGAGTGGTTGACCCTTTAAGTCTGTTACTCAACAGGTTTGTCCCAGTCTACGTGAGTGGTAGCACGACCACACTAACCTTAAGAAGAGGCAAAACCAGATCTTGCTCATTAAAAAGACATTAAAATAGACACAGTCACTGAGAATACAATGGACCCCTTTGATATCTTACCAACCAGTTCAGTCTCTTGTCCAAAAAACTGCACTAGGGTCCTTAGCCACATGTGTCCACAAAATGGCAACTGGCCCACCTTCAAGCCAGTTGAAGAAACCAAGATGGTGTCATCAGTCCTCTTCCAAAAGGCACAGCTATTCACTTCAAGCTAGAGAAACCAAGGTGGCATGGTCAATACTCTTTCAAAAGCAGGAGATTCAGTGAGGAAACCAGTGAAGAAACCAAGATGGCATTGTTAGTCCTCCTCCAAAAGACAACACTCCAACATTCTTTCAACTTCAGCTCAAAAGTGGCCCGAAAACAGCAAGACTCACTCGATACAACAGCAGCAACCACTTCAGATGTCTCACGATGAAAGCAGCAACACTCCAAGTTCTCTTCAGGTCTCCAGACAATGCCCAACCTTCACAGTTTCAAAGTTAAATCAAATTTTCAAGTTCCAAATTTCCAGATTAGCCTATGTAGTTCACAAGTTTCTCCAGCTTGCTTCCCCAGGCTCAGGATGGAAACCCACAGAGTGACTTCCTTCCCTGCCCTGCTGCCGCACATGGCAGTGGCAGCTCCGAGACCTCCAGCCTCCTTGCTGCTCCTTTCCTCTCTCTCATCTCCTCCTTAAATCCCCTTACTCTGCTTCTCTTGTGAGAAGGCTTGGCTTCCCTTCTCCAAGTCTCTCCCCACCAGGGCACAATGGCTGCTCTCTTAATGCAGCACCACCATGTTGGGGTTTGGTCTATGGCCCCCCAATTTCACCACACACCCTTCTATGAGGAACAAAACTACATTCATGTTTCTCACTATCCTTAATAACTATCACAGTGTCTTATATAGAACAGGTGTTTAATCAACATTTGATGAATTCATTTGATTTATTAATCAAAATTAGGCACAGGAAATTACTCTGCAATTTAGCACAGGTGGAAGGAACTCAGCATCTTCTGAGTAGTCCCTGAGAAACTGGGGACTCAGGGCCTGTTTACACTCTGGTGCTGCCCACTTCCATCCCAAATAGAGAAACTTACAGTACTGGTCCTAAAGACACCACCATGAAGAGCGCTGGGTCAGTTGACCTCAAAAAGAGTAACCACCAAACTTGTTCTGCTCATTATTTTACTTTGAGCAGTTTCATGAATCCTCTTAGCACATAGGGTCTCATTAGCTTGGGAGAAATGCTGTGTCCTAAACACATGTCTTAAAGAGTCACAATATGTCACAATTAGCATATTCAAGATTTGGAAGGGCCTGCACCATGTGAATCTATGTATTCATGGATAAGAACATATTCATTTACGTGGAAAAGTTTTTCTTTTCTTTTTCTTTTCTTTTTTTAATTACCTTTTATAATTCTACTCTTTACACAATACCAATAGAATAAGCCTCTCTGGAAAAGGTGGATAAAGTTGATAAAGAGATTGGAAGGCAGAATTGTTAGAAGTTTTGAGAGTTAAGGAAGTGTCTAGAACAGTTCCCTGTAGCTTTTGGAGAGTGGCAGACTCTGCAGTGGGGATGGTAGCCCCTCAGGACCTCTTGGAGGTTTCGAGGTGGTCATGTGTGATGGAGGGCTAGAAATAAGGCTCCAGAGAGTGGAGAGAGTGGCACAGAGGAGGACTTCAAGATCATTTGGCTGAGAAAAAGGGGGCAAACAGAGGCAGAACCTGGGACAATACCAGTAACAGGTTTAGGGAGAGAAGAGAAGCCAGTGGTGTTTTAGGCGTCAAGGAAAAGGGAGGCTTTGGAGAGCTGGTGTGTCAGATATTTCTCTAAGAGGTCTCAACTGATCAGAAATGGAGCATTGTTTCTTGGATTCGACAGCACAGTGTTCATCAGTTGGGGAGAATGCATTGACTGAAGAGTGTTGGGGTGAGAGTGAGAGTGGAGGCTGTGATTGATGTGACAATGAAATGGAAACGCTAGCGCAGATCACTTTATCAAGGTGCTTAATTCTGTAGAGGAGAGAAAAAGCTCATTCATGTATGTGTGTGTGTGTGTGTGTGTGTGTGTGTGTGTGTCTGTCTGTCTGTCTGTGTTGGATAGCATCCACTTCACAATGACATGTATAGTTTAAGATGGGGACAAGTGAAGAGGTGCCTGAATGGAGTGGAAGGGGTTTTGGGTATGATACGGATTTTGGACTTTCTCCCAAAAGCAGTAGAAAGCCAAGGGAGGCTGGGTATGGTGGTTCGTGCCAGTAAGCTTCAGCCTATGAAGCGGCCGGGGCTAGGGATC